>JAQIXA010000346.1:0-46906 GCA_034699045.1 Nanhermannia cf. coronata Gr-Ori-00579
TGAGAATCAGCAAAACCCAAATTTCAATATTTTTTTAAAAAAACCTGGAATTTCAAAAATAAATAATTTCAGGTTCCCTGAAATTCCCTCATTCTTCCCCCAAAAAAATTGCCAGAGCATGTATGGTTATTTTATGGTTAGATATCATTTTTACTACAAGATTAGAAAAGATTTACTTAATTATTTATGTGGATTCTTACCTTAATATTCTTAGGAAATCTTCCCGTGAACTTTGTGACTTAATATCCTCCACCACTTCCGAAAAATGACAAATTCTTGAATTTTTCTCACAACAAATCTGACGTAGAATTTGTATGCTCTCATCTTCAGTTTCACCAGTAAATTGACATCTTTTTAAAATTTTGCTAAATTTATTTTTATCATCTTCTTGTGATGATGCTGATATTGATATTTTGTCTTGATCCTCGATGATTAATGTAGAAAGTTCAAGTGAAGAAATAATTAAAGGTGATTGAGTTAAAAACAAGTCTTGAGTTTGGTCCATCTCTCTTTTGAGCCATATCCTTAATTCAGCCAATTTTTTTTCTTCGTCTGCACTATATTCTAAATAAGATAAAAATACAGTTAATAGACAGATTATCATTATCATTATCATTTAAATTAATTAAATTACCTTGAAATAAAAATAAAACGATGAATTTAAATGGAAAAGGTGGTAGTGTTCGACCATGATGATGTTCATGTTCTTGTCCATCAGCTCGACTGTACTGTTGCTGTAATTGCTGGACACTTGCAGAGGATTTAGAAAGACCAATAATAAGACTGATAAGATAGTAAAACAAATATTATACATTTTATAAATAAATTAGAATTTTAGGCATAATTATACCTGAGGAGAGCCTTTGAGGAATCTGAGCCATCATAATGAATTAAATAAGTCTCTCTAACATCATCCAAGGTCTCTGGGGTCACAGTTGACAACACCCGGACACTCTCCTTACTCGACAGCTCGAAAAGTCTCCTTTTAAATCGTCCACTACAGTTGAGGATCCAACACGATCTACAATTTAAAAAACCCAAAATTAAATTTTCAACTATTCACTAAACTAGAATCTAGACAGTATAGTAGATAAAGCTTTATAAAACCACATTTCAGCCTCTCTTTTACATATATTGGTGTACAAATGATGCCAAAATCTTGGTTTTCAAAGCTGAATTGACTTAATATGATTATTTAATAAAATGATAATTAAAAAAGGGGACTTACGAGCAAAATATTTTTTTGATTCTCTTGACACGGCGATCAGTCTCAGTAATTGGGATTTGACATTCTGTGCACTCCATTACAATACAGCTGATGTAATTACAATTACTTAAATATTAGATTACAATTAGCTAATTTAATTACAATTACAATTGCCTATTTATATAAAAAAAAATTGAGATTTTTTACAAAATTATAAATTAATTAGGAACATGAAACATGTGAGAAATTCAAAAAAAGTCAAAACCGCCCAGTGCAGTGAAGTGTAGCGCAGCTCAGTAAAAAAAACGTCGCGTCTTAATTATTCTAAATTCTCAATTCAGCTCTGAAAAAACAAATTTTGGCCATTTTTTATCGACTCTAGTTTATGCCAAAATTTGGTTTTTCAGAGCTGAACTAAACTAAAACGACTCTGCTGGATTCTATCATGTAATGAATATTCTACAATAGCATAAATTTTTGATATGATGGAGATTCTGATCCTAATATAGGTCAAGATTTATTATTTTAGGATTTTAGATCATCAAGTTATGTACACTATTATTTATTAATAGTTCTACTGATAGTTATTTTATTTTTTACTATAAAAACAATTACAAATAAATTTTGACCATATTTTCTTCATTTTAGGTGATTTTTTATTCGAAAGAGTTGGTTCTGCTGGAGCTGGATCTTCTTCTTGGGTTGATACAAGTCCTGGACAACTGTTGAACAACCTGGGCAATCGGACAACTCTTGGCCAACCTGTAAAACAAAATTATAAGCTGTATTAGAAACAATTAAACTAGGCTTTAATCAACTCATTAGAAGTTGATTATTAATTGTGCAAGCAAAGCTATGAAAACATCACATGTTGCCCCCATATTTCGGGTTCAAATGTCAATTTTTGGGGTCAAAGGTCAACTCCAAGGTCAAACGGACATCAAATTCTGAATCTCCGTCATCGATTACCTCATTTTTGATTTTTCCCATTTGATTAATATGGGGAACCCTTAAAGGGTCCCCTGACCCCAAGGGGTGGGGCAATAATGCACAACTAGACCCTATAAGGGTCCTTCATACCAAATTTGGTTAAAATCGGTCCAGTAGTTTTCGAGTTATGCCGCGAACAGACATACAGACGGACAGACGGACAAAGTGCAAGTAAAGTTGAATAGTAGGTGCTCGCTTCGCTCGCACAAAAAGCTATTTAAATTACCTTCTGTTGGAATTATTTCATCTGGCTCAACTTCATCAGAAGTAGATGTTTCTGTTGATTCTTCTGCTGAAATGATGATATTTTCATTATTCTGATTTTCTAGTTCAAGATTGAATTGTGATTCACTATCAGTCAAAAATGAATTTTTTCTGTGAAGTAATTGAAAGACTTTTTCTTCAGGATCAACTTTTTCATCACTTTTTCCAGCATTTAAACCTTCGACTAAATATTCCTTGAGAATGCAGCTGATCCTTTGAGCATAAGTAGGTGTCCACACATGTCCAGTTCTTTCTTCTTTTCGACGATTTAAATCATTCACCGAGATGACAAAACGATGACCACCAAGGGATCTTTGTCGAGATTGGTGTCCTTTTGGCCATAATCTCTTCATATCCTCTTCATGATACTGGTATGGACTTGCTGAGATCAGTTCATTCATTACTATTTGATTTATATTTTCTTCCGAATTTTCATTTCCATCAACATCAAGTAGACCAAGACCTTCATCATCATCCTCATCAAGATGTAATTGATCATCGAAAGTTTCAAAATCAAAATCAGAGAGCATCGAAGTACGTGGTGAAGTATTCAAATTGACTATTTGACTATCACCACTATGTCCACTGTCGGTTTCATCATCATCATCATCTTCAAGATGTCCACCATCTCCTGCTGGAAATTCATTATTATTCTCATCTAAATCCAAATATTCAAGTCCACCACCACCATGTGGTAAATTCCATTGAGTACTGAAACGATTTGAGGGAGTAAGAATATAACGATTCACATTTCTTAATCCTATGGCAAATGGATGTTGAGGAATTTGATTTTCTTGACGACTTCCAGCATCTTCAGGTCCAGGATGTTCACAATAGGTTGAAAATTCCCTAGTTAAATAGAGGAATTGATTCCGAAGGTTTTCATTCTCTTCCCTTAATTGTCTGATCTCCAATTCCAGCTCCTGAAGCTACAAAAGTACAAAAAAGATCATAAAAACTAGGCTTTAATCAACTCACTAGAAGTTGATTATTAATTGTGCGAGCAAAGCGATGAAATGTTATTTTATCAAGTAAAAAAATTTGCGGTTCCAGGGGCCACCGTGCGGTTCCTGGGGGCCGCACGGACCCGGGGATTATATATTTTTTCATTCCAAGCCATGTGGAACTTTTATATCAAATAAAAAAATTTGCGGTTCCGGCGGACCCTTAAAGGGTCCGCAGCACCGCAAGGGGTGGGGCCATCTGGGTTTTTTGTTAAAATGGCACACCCCCACCCTATAGGGGTCCTTCATGCCAAGTTTGGTTAAGATCGGTCCAGTAGTTCTCGAGTTATCCTCTGGACAGACAAACAGACAAAGTGCAAGCAAAATTGAATAGTAGGCAGTAGGCTCGCACAATTAGCTCTGAAAAACTTAACTTTCAGCTCTGAAAAAATTTCCATTTTTCAGGACTGAAATTTCAAGATATATTTTTTAGAAAATTTTAGAAATCTTACACTATTTGGTAGTGATCCTTGGGTTAAGGCATCATCACTTTCAGCACCGATATTCGAGTCATTTTCTTCTAAATTTTGATCCTTATCTTCTTGGTCTTGGTCCATGATGGTCCATCTGCCAATTTTGATCCAAATTTTGACTAATTTCTAATCTCTACTATAGAATCCAATCTTAAAAATTTTGTTAATTAGTTAGTAAAGAAACCTAAAGATCTTAAAATAACGTTCTTATGTCATAGAGACTATAAAAATCAGCAAAATACTTGGCTCTGAATACAGTTCTGAAAAAATCAATTTCAAACCACATTTAGGTACAAGTCAAAATTGCCAAAATCAAGTTTTTCAGAGCTGAATTTTGCCCTTTAAAATCTCAAGTTTTTCACAAACAATACATTTTTATTCTAAATTTTTAATTAATCAAATTCAAATCACAAAATTACTTTGTTTGTACATTTAATTCCAACTGACGTTTATTTCTTACATTTTTTAGCATTTTTTTGATGATTTCAGAACCTTACTATGTAGCTCTAATCCACATACTTAAATAGTACAATTTTTAATTATTTTACGTATTATGTCAAAGGTTAAACTATATAAATAAATATATTCGACGAGCACATTACCAGCATGTTTCGATAATTTACATTTTTTAAAATAAATTTGTTAAGCTGATTTTCTATCATTAAAATTATTGGTAACAAAAATCCAAAAATTATAGATTTATAAAACTCCATTCATATAACTCAGCAGATTTGAGGGACCAAATTGCACATACTCTGGTAATTAAGTACTTAATCTGGTCTTTCAGAGCTGATTTACATGAACAGACTACTAATTATTACGTATTTTTTATATCTACAGATAGTACGTACAAGATTGCTTATTTGTTTGAAAAAGGTTATTAAAAATCCACTATTATAAAACTTATATAAATCAAGGATCAACCTCGAATTTTACATTTTTTTTACGTATTCTTGAAATATTGTGATTTTTTAATTAAAAAAGCTCAGGTGGTCCAATTAAAATTTAATTAAATAGAAAATCAAGACCTTTTAAAAAATAAATTCTATTTAAATATACCACTAGATTCTTTAATTCAGATCTTGAAAACCAAATTTTGGACTCAAAAATTCATAAATGTAAACACTATACTATCTATAGTATGTTATACTTAATTGCAATTACAAAAAATGACCAAAATTTCGATTTTTCAGAGCTGAATTAATTGAATTGACCTTTAAAATATTTGGCATTAATTTTATAAATATTTCTCTCAACTAATCTATAGGTATACTATCGTAGCTAGTCACAATAATAATAATAACATTTAGATTATCTTTAAAAATCTATCTACCTAACTATTATTTACGCAATTTCATTAAAATAGTCCTTAGATAGCCTAATTATTTATATATATTTTTATATTTAAATCTAATTTGACCAGCCTGTGGTTAATTTACTAATCCTCTTTGTAGTTTGTGCTATTATTTTACATCATTATTTTATTTTTAAAAGTTAAATCGATAAGTAGGTAATTAAAAATAATTAAGTTTTTTTCACTTCGAGTGTCTCATATTATATTATAGCGACTGAAGAAAAACCAGTTTCCTCTTTGTATTTATATTTTTAAAATAAAAAATGGCTAACAAAAAGTACCTACATAAAGTACTATAAGACTATAGTAGACATTATAATAATGTGAATGATTAATGATTAGATAAAAATGCTAAATTGTTAAATGACTATTTTGATTGCTTTATATGTTAGAACAATATTTTGCACCATAATTATAATCTTACTATTAGCTAAATGCTAAATGCTATGTTATACAAAGTCAAGCTTCGTTTTTAATATTCATCTCACTAATACAGGCTTAACTGATAATAAATCTCAATAAATTAATCTTTGTTGTTTTCTTGTTGTTGATGTTGTTGCGTATGGTAATTATTGCGCTTGTGTAGGACTTGGACTATTACCAAAAAGTGAATACTCACCGATATTTTGAAGTGGTGGGCTGATATTTGCAGTTGTTGTTGTAGTTGATGATGAAGTTGCTGAAGAACTCGTGTTATCTGGTGAAGATCCAAAAGGAACTCTTAAAGTCTGTTGTTGACTAGAATAAATTAAATTCTCTCCAATCGTTTGTTGTTGCATTTGTTGTTGGTGTTGTTGTAGCTGCTGCTGTTGTTGCTGTTGTTGATGGTCAGGTCCTGAAATGCATGAAGTTAGCACAACACCTGGTAAACCTACAAAAATTCAAAATTCATACAGATAAATACAAATACAGATTGGAGGATATTTGTGCTAGCTTTTACCAAAGGAGACTATTTTGGGACTTTGAAAATTTTCGAAAAAATCGAAATTTTTTTTGTCAAAATGTATTCTAAGGGATCAGAAATTGACCACAAACACCAATTTGGCAAAGTGACCCTCAAGGTTTTTAGGACCTCATTAAGGGAGTTATATTTGCTTTAGGTTAGGTTAGGTCTGTGGCGAAAAATTGGACTGCCACGGGTCGGATGAGTCGGTTCTCGACCCATTTCCGCGAAAAAAAATTCGATTTTTTTGAAAATTTTCCAAGTTCCAAAATAGTCCCCTTTGGTAAAATCCAACCGGATAATTGATTTATTAAAAGTTATTTGTGTGTAAACTGACCATCTGAAGGTGGCCAACAAATTGTGGATTGACCATGTTGACTTTGCTCAATAATTGGTCGAAACTCGTTATTTGATTCCATAATAGTTGAGGGATTCTGAATGTTGACTGAAAGTAAATTGATCGCATCAACAAGTCCAATGTCGTAAATATTTTGCTCAGTCGATTTTTTTGAAGAAGCTGCTGGACAAAAAAAAACGCAAATTATACTTTATTTTAGCTACTTAATTTGTAATTCTTACAATGAGTAGAAACATTATGAGCTGATGCTGGAACTGACCTAAAATTTCAAATTTCAAATTAATTATTGTTCTTAAATCTAATTATAAAAAAATTTACCATCGTCTACTCCCAATTGGATGAAAACCACCACCACCACTAGGTCCTCCACCACTACTACTAGCTATACTTATACTACCAACAGGATTTGATGATGAAGTTGCATAACTCGCCACAGCACTTATGTTACTCGAATTACTTGGACTTAAACTACTTCCTGATCCTCCTGGATTACTAAAGTTGGGTGTGTGGGTTGACCATCGTCTAAACATATTCGACATATTCGAAAAAGAACCTCCTTCAGTTGGATAAGGATATAAAGGTGAGGGTGGTTGACTTGGGGTGAATTTGACTGATGGATTTAAATTATTATCCACTAGGCTTGAATTTCTCGATCTATGGTATCCATAATAGTGTGATAATCCATGTGGTAAAGGAGAAGAACTTCGAGATAAATATACAATGTTAATTTTATTTAGTTAATAAATCGTCGTAATAGCACTCATTATTACTACATTAAAGATTACTACATTAATTAAATGTACCTAACTAATTTTAATAATATATACCTTCGAGATGATAATGAAGATAGACCTGATATACTTGATCTGTGCATGCTGAATGAACTAAAATTACTAAAACAACTTTCAGTACTTTCACGACGATCACCACCACCAGATGAGGAATTAAATGAACTTTGTGTTGGAGAACGAGCTAAACCACCACCACCACAATGTTCTGTTGGAGTTCTAGGATATGAAGATCCTTGTGGATAAGATCCAATACTTGCACATTGTAAATAAAGGGAACAAAATCTCCATTGAATTTGAAAGAAAGCAGCAAATGAAGAACGAAAGACCTAAAATAAAAATAAAAATTCAGGTCAATTCAGGTCAATAATACTGAAATTGACCTGTTAAAAACTTACTTCAAAAGTATTGGTAGAATTGTAATTTGATTGATCCTTCAATAAAAAAGATAAATATAATAAATAATTTGTGATTAATATTATTTCTATTAATTTTACCTTCATGACATTGGTAACAGCCTCCTGGAGAAGTGGCAAAAGTTCTGATATTAATGAATTTGAATCTTGCTCAACCCTCGATCGGATTACTTCCCAGTTGGAGACCGACTGGGCCAAAATCTCACTGTCGATCCCAGTAGCTGATGCTTGTGATTGTTGCTGTTGTTGTCCAGGACCAGGAACATTTGATGGCGTGAGAAGTCGCTCAAAATTTTTGGACAACCGGACACCACTTTCACAGAGAAGCTCCAAACTCTATTAAAAAAATAAATTAGAAATCATAAAGAAAAATACTGTTAATGTTATATCGATTAGAAAAATTAATGGATAGTTTTAAAACATGCAAATATCATATTATCAAATCAACCATAAACACAATATTATAAGTTTTAAGCCTTCATTATAAAATAAATTATAATACATATATGAAAAATCGATAATTGACCTTCAAATCAAGGAATACTAATTTACTCTACTATAGCCATAGGTAGATTTAGGTAACTAACATTATTTGTACCTACTAGGTACTATGCTTATGAAAGCTAATTTAAATTTTTTAAAACTGACCTTGATGTAGGAGGAGAGGTTACGAATCATTTCATGGAGATTTTGTAAAGTCATTTTTCTTCAGCTTCTTCAGTCCAATCCAAAGAGATCAATAAAAATTATTTTGTCTTCTAAACTCTAGTGTCTATTCAACCAATATTCTAAAAAACCAATTAAAAATCACAATTAAACATCAACATCAACATCTGCAATTAAATTAAATTAGCAATTAAATATAAAAATAATGTCATACCTGCACTACAAATTACACTTACTTAAGAAATCCTTCAAGATTATTCAAGTCCTAAATCAAAGAATGATTTGACCCATTAATAAATATAAAAGAGATCATTGAATGAATTTTTAGTGTTCTTCGATTATCCTTTTCTTTTCTTCGATGATATTTTGTTGAACATTTTTGCAATTAAATAACTAAACTTTTGGCTTTTGGCCTAATAGGTAACATTGCGCACATTAATAAAAACACTTAACTAATTGTTGGGTACTTGAACTTCTAGATAATAAAAATTGATCCCTTCAAGGTCACCTTCTTCTACGAGAGTTCTAAAACTTGTGTCACAAAATTCTAAATAAATGTCAAAGTTCACATGTAAAGCAGTGTAGTAATTTTAGTAGAAAAGATCAGAAAAAATGTATGACACAAAAATAATTATTGATCACCTCGTATATGTGTTGTTTAGTAGCTTGTTCCAGTAGTAGATGATTAAAAGTAGAAAATAAAATAATGAGTCGTAGGAACCACTGATGATGATGATGATGGATGCTTTTTTTATCCTGGACAAGTACTGGATATATAATGGTGGTAGTAGTAGTAGTATTATAGTAGTGTAGTAGTGTATAAATATTCTGAATTCTGCTCATGTACATGTACAAGTTGATCTTGATCTTCTCCACCACCAAGTTCTTCTATTTACCATACCACCAATACCATGGATAGTAGAGTAGTAGTAGGTCTATGTCTATGACCATAATATTATGTAGTACAGTACACTAGTCCTTAGCTCTTATACTGGTAGTATTAGTAGGTAGTCTATGATCTTGATGACGACACAAAATAAAATATAGAAAATCCGTGGTTCTTTTCTTGCTGGTGGTCCTTATAACATAGTAGTACACAATGTAAACCTATATTATAAAAAAAGAATAATATAATGGACTATGTATAAGGTATATATAAGGTATATAATAGAATATAATAATTTAAAGATTGTAAAATGTAATGTACGCAAGTAGCTGAACTGGGTCTCCCCGAATCCCCCGAATTCACCGACAAAACCCGAACCCCCCTCTTATCCTTAGTACAGAATAGAAACTGCAATATATCACCTACCTACTACCTACACTACACTACATTATAAAATAGAGATGAAATACAAGAATAAAAAAAGTTAGTCTTATAAATTACACATTATAATAATACACTTACTTACACCCTAGTTATCTTCTTGACCTTTGACCTGGTCTCCTCTATCTCTGGCCATTAAAGTTGCAATTAAATTGTAAAAAATCGAAATCACCGACAAAATCAAAATCCCTTTTGGAACTGCAAGATATCACCTTCTACATTAGATGAAATATAAGAAAAAAAGTTATTCATTAAATACACGTTATAATAGTACCACTTACCCTGGCTATTATTGACACTTGACCCTTGACCTTGCCATTAAAATAGTTAAAATTGCAATTAAATCATAAAAAATTGAAATTATTGATGATTTACAAAAAAATCTCGAACTTGAATTCACAAGAAATAGAAAGTGCTACGAAATTCTTCAAAATATCAAAATCAAATTTTTTGAGCAATTTTAATTTTATCTTTATCGATGATATGATTTGTTAAAAAATTGCCATTTTTTCTTAATTTGAGGTCAAATATCGTCGGGTTTTTTTGGTGTCAAGGTTGGGACAGGTGCCAGGTGACGAAGATGTAAAGTGGCAATAGTGTACCTTGTACAATATTCTAGTAAAAAAAAAAAAAAATTTGTGACTATTTTAGGTTAGTTTGGTGTTTGTGGTAGTGTTTTTAAATGTCAATTAGTGTTAAGTTTTAAGGTCAATTTAAGGTCAATTTCTTGAAGATAATTAAGTGGATCATATATTATCAGAATAATGAGTTCAAAATTAGAAGAAGCTCAGGAACACATACGGACGGCGGAGAAGAGGTGAGCGTTTTTTTAATACAAAATTATATAGTGAAATTGTCATTTTAATTTTTAATATAGTAGGGTACTGCACTGGTTTTAATAGTAGATCTTAATTTTATTTTTAAGATCATATTTAATGATTTCTATTCTAATGGTCATGATCTTGATGGTCATAATTCTAATAATATTTTGTTTGTTTTTATTCTTTTTTTAGCCTAAAAACCTCATTGTTGAAATGGAGACCTGACTATGAAATTGCAGCAATCGAGGTATTCAGAATTCATTCATTAATAAAATAAATTATATTTTAATACATAGATTCAGCTCTGAAAAATAAGTCTTTAGTCTCATTCATATTACTCTATTTACAAATCATAAATAATAATGCATAATACCATGTAAAAATGATGTCAAAATTTGGTCTTTTAGAGCTTAATTTTCATTACTACGAGAGAATAATAGTCCTTTGACTTGAATTTGGATCTAATCGTTTAATCAAGCTCAGATAAACCAAATTTAGGCTTCATTTTTACATGCCTTTACTTTGTACAAAAAGTGTAGATATAACTGATAAAGAGCTACAAGGTTTTTCAGAGCTGGATCAATAGATTCATAACCAGATTATTTTATTTTGTAAATAAATATTATACCTACATAAGTATAAAAACCATATATAAAATGTAAAATAATTTATAATAATTATGTTTCATTTTTATTTTCAGTATAATAAAGCTGGTAAGTAAGATGTTTTATCTTATTTAAACCGATTTCATTAAGGATTTCTTAAATTTATCGATAGAATAGATAACAAACCTAAACAAGACAAGGTCAATTTTTAATTTTTACAAGTTATGATGATTAAATAAGGTTCTCTTTTTATTTTTAGCGACGGTGTATCGTGGGATGAGATCGTATCATGATTGTGTCGATTGTCTGAAAAAAGCAGCAGATTGTTATAAGAATAATAGAAGGTCGGTAATTCGGTAGTACATTTATTTAATTAACCTTTATTATAAAGTACCACAAATGACAATTATTTTTTTATTTAGTTTATTTTCTGCTGCAAAAGCACTGGAACAAGCTGCTCTCATGTATGATCCTATTATTAATTAAATATCCAACTACCATTAACTTTTATTTAAATGTATGTAGTACTAAAGAATTTGGTGATTTAAAAGAAGTGGCTAATCTTACTGAAAGAGCCTGTGTACTATATCAACAGGTAAATAAATCTAAAACTTGAGTATTTAAATTTAACATCAATTAATTATAATTTTGATTAAATATTAATTTAGCATGGAACACCAGATACAGCTGCTCTGTGTTTAGATAAAGGGGCTAAAATGATTGAAAGTCAAGAACCTCAGAGAGCTATCGATTTGTATAGAAGAGGGATTGATGTCGTGATGGTAAGAGGAATTATATTTTTATTAAAAACTATCTTAGAATTTAATCATTTACATAATTTTATAGACCGAAGATAGACCTAGACAAGCTGCAGAATTTTGTAAGTCTACTGCCTATAATTTTACTGATCTTATACTTCTACCAAATCGTATTTTAATAATTTTGCGATTTGCGATTGTAATAGCAAATTACAATTATGATTGTTTGTAATTTGCGATTTTCAAGTTTTAATTTTATTCTTTTCTTTCCATGATTTTTCTAGGTAGCAAAGTAGCCAGACTTTTGGTCAGATTAGGAATGTAAGAATCTAATTCATTCGAATTATAGTATTTAGAGTAATTTTGCCCTGATTATTTTGTAGGTTTGATGATGCTGCTGATGCAATTCGAAGAGAAATAAGTCTACATCAAGAAGGAGAAAATTTGCCTGCCATTGGCCGTTTAACTGTCGCACTCGTGTAAGTTTATAAAAAATATATAAAAAATTTAAACCTTTTATTTCTCTTATCTTAAATCTAATATACCTTTACTTTTTACATAATATTATGCTCTATACTTGAGTAGCATACGAGTACGATATGAAATGATATTTAATATAATCTAATTTATTTTCCAGTCTAGTTCAATTGGCCAGAGAGGATTATGTCGCAGGTGATAAAGAAATTGAATTATTTATTTAAAAGCCTACCTACCTAATCTAATCCAATACATTTATATACTAATTTAGCGACAAATTGAATTTTTTTATACCCATTTACCTACCTATATATTTTATCTTTTTATTTCAATTTTTAGCTGAAAAAGCTTTCAAAGAATGGGGGAATTGTTGTGAGGTTGAAGAAGTCCAATCCCTTGAACTCCTACTCAGAGGATTTGACGAGGAAGAGCCGGAAGTTGCTCGAAAAGCTCTCAATTCTCCATTTATTAAGCACATGGATATCGAATATGCAAAGTAACTTTTAAAATAATTCAAAATTTCCTTTATTTTTGCTCTTTATATTAGAAGTAGAAGCCTAATTTCATAAAATGCCTACTTTAATCTAATCTACATCCTAAATTCTATATCTACCTAATTAGACGATCTTTTTGAGCTTATAGATCCATTAAACTAGGCCTAATTCGATTAAATTATATTTTTTCAAGGCTGGCTCGAGATTTACGACTACCTCAAGGATTATCTCAGCCAAATAAACCGTAAGTCCTTAGACCTACCTTACATTAATAATTCTTACCCTATACCCTTACCCTATTCGAAAATTTTATAAATTTTTTTATAATTTCTAGAAATGTAGTAGAGAATGCTGCGACACCATATAAATCACAGAGAGAAGAGGTGGAGGAAAGTGCACCACCGCCACCACAAAGTGCAGTTGAAGATATGGGTGGTGGACTCTGTTAAAAATTGCCATCATACATAATAGCTAAGCTAATAATTATGCAAAAAAAACTATTATTATTTTATTCATTCGTTCACTCTAATAATTTCGAAATAAGTCAACTACATCTGCATAATATGTAATCGATTCGTTTAATTCAATTCTGAGCTCAAAATTGAGCTCAAAATTGGATTAACGAATGGATTCGTTTTAACTCTAACTAACTCAATTAACTTAAAACTATAAAGTAGTCTAGATATATAGGGAAAAATATACCTACCTAATATAATATTTATGTCTAATAAATGAATAATATAAATAATGATAGGTACTTTATGGTGTTTAAAACGTACTATAAATGTGAAATTAATCAAATATAGGTAGATGATCTTAGGTGTTCTAGTACTTATTAGTAGATCTATTACATAAGTATTATGATAGAAATATTTTTTAAATAATTCAAGCTCACTTGCCCTTTTCAACTACTCTGTATAATATCTGTTCTTAAATGTTCTTGTAACTTATTTTTTTAACTTTTTTCTTTTCTTGTAAATCTGTGCTTTTTATGTTATTTATGTAAATTAGCCCAGTGTATTTACTATATGTATTTATATTCAAATCTATGAATGTGATAATAATTTCTTGGAATTACAGTCAAACTTCTATATAAAGTTCTATCTCGATCTCGAGTCAAGATTCTCGACAGGATATCAATAAAAAATGTCTCATTTTAGTTGAGATTTAGATAGAACTTTTCCTAAAGATATCTCGAGTATCTTTTATATAGAAGTATGTATTACTGTAAAATAATTAGCTCTAGTTAGTAGAATTTAGAGACTCAACGAGATATAAAAAAAATAAAAAAGTAATAATTACCATTCCTGAAATACTATAAATACTATAAAATATAATATAAAATATCCTAAAAATGTTAAACTTATTAAAATATATTGTTAATTTATAATTATTATAAAATATCATTCATTCATGATTGCTTATTTTTAATTTTAGAAATTTTAGAAATAGAAAAATTCAATAAACTAAAAAAAATAAACAAGATACACTCAAAGTCTAAAAATCTTGCATTTTTTGAGTTTAAATCTTTATTTTTCATAAATTCTTAACTGTAAATACCAATACAATTTTTCTTTTTAAAAATATGACAATTTTAGTCTTAATTATAAATATCTAAATAGATTTTATACACCTCTAATTTTCCTAATTTAGGTATAATAACAATAACAGTAGGTAATATAATTGTAAATTTAATTGTTAATTGTGTTCACCGAAATTAGAGAAATATTTAAGTGGAAATAATTAAGTACATTTTTAGTTTAGTATAGTATTTAGTTTAGTATTTATATAAGAAATAGAAGGAAATTTTAGAAAATATAATTCAATTATAGAAAAGAATAGAAAAGAATAGAAAATAACATAAAGATAATCCAAGAATAATTATCAAAAAATAATTTATATAAAGATAGAACATATCTGTATTTTGTCAAACATTTTGTCCTGACCTGATTCTTGACCCAAATCTAAACCTTCATCAAGTTCACCATTTTAAATAATTTTAAAATATTTACAATTTTTCTTAAATATAATCTAAATACTGCTATATTTTCTTTATATTTTTACCTAAATCGTGAATGAAACCTCTTTATAATGAACTTATATAAATAGTCCAAGTTCATTTTAAAGAGCAATCCACAGTATAGGATAATAGTCAATATCAGAGCACCAAAAACATTCCTATAAATATCAAAGATTTTTGATCTAGAAATATATAATTATTATACGAAATACGAAACCTAATTATCTAATTATTGATTAGCCTCTTAAAGCGTTCCATTTTACCTCAACTTTGACTCTTTACTGACGAATAAATTATTACTATTTTACTTAATTAATATTACTTACTGATTAGGTTATTATTTTAGAATAATTTGATTAGAATTTAATTTTACAAAGTCGACTGGTTCTGGATATTACATGGAACTTGGTTTGGGCAGACCAACCAACTTTGCTTTACTCCTCTTCTTTTTGTTGATCTTCTCATGGTATTCTTGAAAGCACGGGACAATACAAAGGTTGATATTACAGTCTGGGCAATGATACTTGGTTTTTCTTCGTAATATCCGCCCACATTCATCAACACTAAATTGATAGGATTAAAACAGATTAGATTAAATAAGACTAGATTGATAAAAATCAAAAAAAAAACATACCTATTCCAACAATAGTTGCTAAAAAAAATAATAATTACACATTATTAAACCATTCATTCCTTAATTAAAAAACTAATTATTATGTTACCATCCAAGAGCTGGTCCTAAAATAAAAGGAATAATTAGTATTGTACAATTGAAAAGGTAACATTTTTCTTGTTAAATTACCTGGCCTAAGAGATGGACAATGTTGTTGTATCGACCTTTGTTGTTGAATGCCACCACGAGAGCTAGTACTTTCACTGCCAGCATCAACGGAAAGTGAAGAGGTGATTCCTCCACCACCACCACCACTGCTTGAGGTATTTGGGGGATCTTCTTGAGAATCAATTGAACTTGAGGAGCTGGAGAAAATGCCAGAATCTCCACCATGTTCTTGTGATGAGAGAGAACGAAAGTGTTTATGGTGATGTATTGGTGTAATTGTGACACTTGATCCAGTTCCTTGTGAAGTTGCTGTTGTTAAAGGTGGCGAAGTAGTGGATGATGATGTTGAAATTTGCCTTAAATTAATTGATTGATGAAGTTGATGTTGATGCTGAGAGTGTGTTTGTGCTAGTCTTTGTTGTTGTTGAGGAACAGTTAGATGATAAGTAGGGTTTGGTTGACTGTATTGTCTTCTAATAACGTGGTGACCCTGAGATATTTGACCGACAGCAGATAAAGGAGTAGCTGCTGAAGTTGATGAAGTATTGTACACAGATGAGGGCATTAGAGGTGAAGAATGCTGTTTAATTAAATGTCCTCGATGATGAACAGAACCACCACCACCATGTCTCTCAGAAATAACATTAAAGTCAGGGACAGTTAAATGAGATGGTGAAGTATTCGCTGGAGTTGGTGGAGATACGGATGGCAGTGGCCCAGCAGAGGTTGAGGTTGGTGTAGGGGGAGTTGAAACAATTGAAATTTTTTCACTAATTGTTAATGCTGAGGGTGATGAAGGAATTGGTCTTGAGATTGGAATTGAATGTTGGTGACTATTACTATTGTGATTATGATGATGGTGGTGATGTTTATGGTGATGATGAGAGAATGAAGTATTTGAATTTGATGATGGTGAAGAATGGTTTTCTTCAGATTGGATTTGAATGTGAATGGGTCGAATGTGATGTGAAGGTGATGAAGGTGGTGTTGGAGAACTATGACTAACAGTTACTATTGGAACTGGGCTTTGTTGTCGACTTCGGACGACAACTGAGACTCCTCCTCCTCCTGTTGAGATCCCAAAACCGGCATCTTCGGCGTTGCTGCTGCTGCTGGTGACATCGACGGACTTTGAGGTTGAGATCTGTGCCTGCTGCTGAACGATCGAATAGTCTTCAAAGGATCTTGATCGGCCGATCCCCCCTGGATAGCACGAGTCTCCCCCCGATTCTTGCTCCGACTCACGATCCTAAAAATAGTAAAAAAGAAATTCTCAAATATAAAAATAATTACTCAAAAAATATAATATAAATATATATAAAGTACCTCGGCCCGCTGTACCGGTTGTTGCCTACTGAGGAGCGGCCTTCCCCTTCTTTGGGCTTTTCGCTGATTTGACCTAGACTGGCCCGAGCCTATAAAATTATTTTCAAATTATCAAATGTAATTTAAAACACCAAAAACAGATTTTAAATATATCAAGATTAAGTTAGGTAATTAATATTATAGTAGTCATATAGTCTGTCATATAAGTCACAAAATAAATAACAAAATAAAATAAAATAAAA
The DNA here is from genome assembly GCA_034699045.1 of Nanhermannia cf. coronata Gr-Ori-00579. Classification (NCBI taxonomy): domain Eukaryota; kingdom Metazoa; phylum Arthropoda; class Arachnida; order Sarcoptiformes; family Nanhermanniidae; genus Nanhermannia; species Nanhermannia cf. coronata Gr-Ori-00579. The sequence goes on from JAQIXA010000346.1 coordinate 17,315, forward strand.
TAAAATAAAATAATTTTATACTTTCGGCCCATTCTTCCACAACGATTTATAATTTATTCCCAAACATTTAAGTGCGTAATAGAGCTGGCTATTCCGTAAATTGCAAATCTGTGCAGCCTTGTATGCATTATATTCTCCACTTTTCACCATTTCCACAGCTTTTTTGAAATCAACGCATTTCATGATCGACAGATGTGATATTTTATCAAAACATGTTTGATCTGTACCGGCATCATCAGATTTTTCATTATTACTGCTGCTCGATTTTGATTTTGGTCCTCCTGGATTAGCAGCAAAATATTTTTTATTTTTACTTGATTTGGGACCAGGTTTTTCTTGAGCAGTCTTGTTCTTCGCAACTTGAATATTACCCTCATTTATTTTTTCAGCTACACGTTTCTTAAGTCTGTCAGCTATCTTTTCTAAATTTGGTGTGATGCCGCTTTCATCAGTATCACTGATATCCAATAATTCAGCAAAAACATTGAAACTATTAATTTTCTTTTCTTTAATTTTCGTTGATGGATCTTCTTTTAAATCTCTCTTATCAATCACTCCATTGTTATTCACTAGGTAGTTAAAATAGTATTTCAAATATTAGGGAATTATTAGTCTATTCGTTTACTTCAGTTCTGAAAAAACCGAAATGAAAGCTCAATTTTACAATTGTATACACTTGCAAAATTGAGATCACAAATTAAATCGTTTTTAAGAGCTGAAAATAAACAGAGATCAGGGATATGAAAAAGAATTCTTGAGAGAAATTAGATTCACAAACTGAAGAATGAAGAACAATAATGAACAAGTTGAGTCACTTTGAAGATTTAAGATACCAGATTAACCTGACCTGAACTGACCTGACCTTAACCTATTTACATTTAGGTATATCTTAGGTTTTACAATTTTAATTTAATTAAGTACCTAACCTACCCTATCTAGATACTTCATATTGCCTACTATTACTATATTATTTGCTACATAATGTCATTCATGTCAAATATTATCAATATCAATGCCTAAATGGTAATGAAAAAATGAACGAAATAAAAAAAAAATAAATAAAAAATCACCCCTGGTCTTCGACTACTGATCCCAATAATTTTAGCTTGGTTCCAGACGACAGTTTTTGAAATTCCAAATAAATTGGATGCTTCACGATATGTTCCACCACTTTTTACGTACTCTAAAGCAGCTGTCAATTTCTCCATACTAATAGGTGCATTTGTTGGTACGATTCTTCTTTTTCGATTATTTGGTAATTTTTTTCTTCTATTTTGTGAGGAACCACCTTTTTTAATTGTTAATCAAAAAACATCAACATTCATTCAAACTCAATCCAATCAACGATCATATCATATCATGCTTCAATAATATCGAATATTTTATGATCCAAGTCCAAACTACCCAAAATACTAAAGTACTACCCCGAGTGGTAGTTTATACGATTTGAAAAATGAGATTACACCGATGGAATAATGAAAGTTTTAAAAAGATTTAGAACTTAAAATAATAATTATCTAGGCTGCTAGCTAAACTCTAAAGCTAAAACAATCATGGAAAAGCCTTCATTCAAATAGACCCTACAATTAAATAGGGTACTTTAAGTACAAAACAGAAAAATAACATCATAATTTAATTTTACATCAACTTTTGACTAACCTATCATGCAATACCATCATATCATAGTCATGTAATTAATAATTTGATTAGTAAACTTCCTGATCTAAGGATTTATGAAAATAATAAACTATCCAATTCAAAATTAAAAAAAGATAAGAAAGACAAATAAATAAATCTTAAAACCAAGAACAAGAACCCTAAAGAATAATGTTACAGATATAAGTAGTATGGTACAGGTATAAATCGCAAGCCAAAACGAGATTTACTTTTACAAAATTCCAAGCTAAAAAATAAATGAAACTATTAAACTAGAAATTATGCAAGCCGAAAACAAATATTGAGTTAACTTGATGAGCTGATTAATAATTAGATTAAGATTAAAATACAAATAACAAAATATTCAGCTTATGCATGGTTAAATTAAGATTAAAAAGGTGATCTATTTAAGGTCATCAGTCAGTCATCAAATTTTTTCCGATATCCATGTTTCATTCGATAGTGGTACCAAACTGAGGAGGCATTGAGCCCATGCCTTTGAGCAGCCTCTCGAAATGTCATCATTGGATTCGCAAGCAATTCCCCAATAGCCAAATCAAACTTGCTACTTTGACCTACATTATATCCTTTATAGTTATTAGTCCCCATCAGCCCAAGTCCAGGAAATCTTGGATATTTAATCTTTGATAATTTCTTGCCAAAACCTTGGTATAAACCTACACATTGATTGACCACATATTCAATTTAGAGTTCAAGTTCAATTTTAAATGATATTCATTCCCTCTATTTTTAATACAATACTACCTATTAATGAATTACAAAACCACCCGTCACAAATCCATTCATAAAACCATAATACATACTGATAGTAGCAGCAATAGCTTCTACAAAGCTAAGCATAATTCAAAATTCAAAATCCCGAATTCCAAGTTCCCGAGATTAATCAATTAAAATTCTTTTTCATATCCCCATCTTTCACATAGGTAATTGAAATAAATTATATAAAGAAAAAGAAAAAGTTAAAAAAGAAGCTTTTTGCAAATTAAAAATTAAAAAAAATAGTAGTATTTAAAAAAGAGAGAGAGAATGAATGAGAGACAGGACAGAAGAGTAGGATATTTTGTAAAATATTGGGTTACTTTGCTGACCACGACCGGAAGTTGAAGGTTGTAAGAAAAAAGCCGACGAAGGTCCAGCTTGAGCATCATCAGCATTAATCAATAAGGTGCTGTCCATCGAAAATCCAATTCTTTCATCATCATTCTCATCATCCTCATCATCATCTGGAACAGCATAAATCTTTGTATCCGCATATTCGACATATTCTTGAGCAACAAAGCCTAATATAAATAATATAAAAAAAAAGCACAAAATCGATAAAATAAAAATTGCTTTCTTTCTAATACTAATAATGTTAAGTTCAAATAAAAATTAAATGCATTATAGCTTAAATAACTAATACTAGTACTAATAATAATAATAATATTGTATATAATAGTGAATAGTGCATTAAAGATCACGACCGAGACCTTCAAACTATATTTATAAATATATTAATGATTTATATATTTTGTTATCACAGCTCACAATCAAATACACAAAAATACAATTACGTAGCTCTTAATAGTTTTAAGTACTTATTTCCCTATTAGATTTTTGTTTTAGTAAATTTCTTATATTTATAAATAAAAGCATTAATAAGTATAAAGTAAAAGGTTTATTCAGGTTTATGTACACTACACTACCTATAAATTACTTTAAAAAAAGTTAAAGCACTTAATATCAAAATCAAAATTAAATGAAAATCATGATGTCTAATCTGTATTTGTCACTCATACTCATAACATAACTTAGGTATAATAAATATAATTATATTATTACTATTAAATTATAACTTAATTGTATCAAGTTCAGATACTGTTGAAAGGTTGACTCACGTGTTATGTTAAGATATTTAAACTTAAAACAATTGAATATTTTGAATTCCCGATTACCCTGTAAAAATGTCTTGAATTTCGAAAGTAGTATTGTATTGTGATGAAATTGTTCTTTGTTAATGTAATATTTATAGTATTTTATCGTTTGTCAGTTAAACAGTAGGTACACAAAAATATGACCAAATATGAAACACATTTTAATTGTTTATCAATCTCTATCTTATTTATCCTATATAGAAAGAATGTTTAAATTTTATCCTTACCTGGCTCAAGAAGACCAACACCTGATTCATCGAATCTTTGATCCTCGGAGAAATCTGCAGAACCCTAAAATAGAATAAAATCAAAATGTAATTAAATTTTAATTACCAAAGTATAAAGTAACTATTATATGTTTGACAAAATCTGTAAATATTTGTAATTTGCTTTATGGTATACATTTTAAGTTACAGTTATTAACTAATTTCTTGTAATCTGTTTATATTTGTTAATTAAATTAATAAAAAGAATGGTATCAAATCAACAAAATTACCATTTCTAAATCGCGATTTGCACCATGATCAATATCCAAACTTCGAGATTTATTAAGCATAATATTCGACTTTGATGAGATGGAGAATTCACCATCATCACTTCGACTTTCATCAACAGATCTACTCATAGATAAAGACATCAAAGCCCCAGCAGACTCAAAAGATTCATCTTCATCGTCTAATGTTCCTACACAATAAAAAAAATTATATCAAATCGATTTAAATGTTATTTCTTGATGATAATTTACCATTTATTGTACTGTTATAACTGGCAGCTGCACTGTTTGATTTCCTTAACCTTTTTCTGGGCAATTCGTCCTCCTTTGATGGTTGATGACGAGAATCTAACATTGAATTCTTTACAACTAGAAGATTACAAAGGAGAAATATAATATTAAAAAAAGCATCTACATTTTAAACCGAAAATCTCCATTTTAATTTTTTTTACCTCTTCTATTTTGTTCTGTTTCTGCTGATTCTGAAGGAACTTCAATTTCATATTGAGTTAATCCTTTAACGAATAATTCTCTAGCAAGTAACATAACTCTCTCCATTCTTTCACTTACGACATTAACCTCACCATAATATATATATCTAGAAGATAAATCAATAGAATATATATTAATCAATCCTCTCTAATTATACTCACTATAATATTTTATTATACTTACGATTAGGGTAAATATAATATTTATTATTATTTATTATTAACTTACTGTACAATAGTTTGGAGATCAGAGTAGTCAACATCTTTCAAAATTACAATCGGATGTTTAACTGGATGATCATCAAAAGTACACTAATAAAAAAAAGTAAATAAAAATAAAATAAGACTTAAAGAACTTGATTATGAGTTTATGACGATTAAAATTTAAAATAAACTATATTTATGTTATCTAATTTATATTGATAAAATGACAATTTATAAATAAATACCCGAAAGAAAGAACTGCCAGCCATGAGAGCGATTTTATGAGCATAAATCTTTTTTCCACCAGCTGCAAAAATATAATAAAATAAAATAAAATCATCAATATTTTAGTTTTAGTGACTAGGATTATAATTTTAGGGACTTGACCGCCTACCTGACAATTTCAACATTTAAAACATAAAATTATTTACAAAAATATAATTATCAAGACCCTTTTATTGTCCCTGTAGTCTCTAAGTCTTAAGGATTTATGATCCTCTCTACTCTAAAGGATAAGTAAATTCTCTGAAAACCCAAATTTTGTCAATAATTTTACATGCAAAACTATTTAACTTATAGTCAAGTTAAGGACAAAATTTGATTTTACAAGCTGAATTAAATGAATATAGAAGACTCATAAATAAAGTATCAAAACATAAGTATACACGAGTCAATAAAAAGTAGCCTTTTAATTGTTCGGTATTTGATTATTGGACAAATTATAAATAATTATATTAGGTTTATCATAAAATAATAATAATAGTAAAAATTACCACAAATGAGGGTGACATCGAAATGTTGTCCCTTGGTATAAAGCTCTCGAAGAAAATCACTTAAATTTGACTGATGGGAATTCCATTTGAGAGCGTAGACTTGCTCACCACCTGACGATGACGACCCTGATCCAGGACCATGTCCAGGACTCGAATTCATAGCAGCCATTTATAATGTAGTAGAATAATCTGTTAATTAAATAAATAAAAAGTCGTTGTCAACAGGGCTTAAAAATAAACAGAACAACGAGACACGCACCAACACCAACTCAATACATCCAAAATGGCAAAAATGGTCATTAAATTAAAACTTGACACTTGAGACCTGACCTACAACTACTTGACACCTTAATTGTCACTGGTCCTCAAGTGTCAAGTCTTGGTGTCAATTATTAGTCTTAAATAAAATAATGAATTACTTACATTTTATGAACAATTTACAAAAGAACTGAACTTGTTGAGTTGAAGTTGAGCCCCGAATTGACGAAATGTCCAGCACCACCAAAGTTGACTTAAATGTCCAAAAAGTGTCCCAAATCAAGATGGTGACGATGGCTTGGTTTTTTTGCTTACCATCGATGAATTAAATAATAAAAGCAGGAGAGAATAATTAAATGTAAGTAAATGGACAAAAGAAAAGAAACTCGAAGAATGAAATTTTTAGGATTTTTATTAGGCAGGCAGCAGGCAGGTAGTAGTATAGTATATTGTAGTAGAGAGTCGAGCGAGTTCGAGTGTAGTGCAAAAACCTATAGGAATTTTCAGTAGGGGAAAAGCGCATGGAAATCGAAATTGAGAGGACTAAAAATTTTTTGCAATTTTTTTACAATCGAACTGCTCTATAAAGTACCCTACCTTCAAATATAAAAAGTACTAGACCAGGGTTGTTAAAGATGGGTTTTTATGAGATTTTGCCTTCTTTTTTAGTAATAAATTGAGTAATATAATATGGATTTGGATTTGGATTACCTATATAAATGCCTATATAATAAGAGAAAATTCACTGATCTTCAAAGCGGTAAAATTTAGGTTTAGGAGATACATTTAGTTAAAAATGTTATTTTAAAAATGTTGATTTATAATTATGTATTAAAATTAAGACTCTCTTTATAACGACACGTCACTTAAAGCTATGATTATAAGGTCACTAACTGTAAGGTCTATCTCTATAAAAATGAAAATGAAAATTATTTTTATCGAGATTTTATGTTAAAGTTGCATCTTTATAGAACGTCAGGTCAGGTCATGTCCCATTTCGGAGACGTTATACAGAGAGTACAATGTACGAATTTATATTCCTAATTCTAACTATAAAACTAGGTATTTAAGGGTAGATAGAGGTCAGAGGTAAAAATTAAAAAAAAATTAAATTTTTTTTCAGAAACTACAGAATTCGGCATGGAACTTTATAAAGGAAAACCGAATTTTAACTTTTTCCATTATTTTCTCATTCTCAATCCTACCTGCCTTGCTTGCCTACACAGACAAAGACAAGTTACTTTATAAAGAAATTCTGCTCTACAATTTACAATGCAAGAGTCGAGTGTACAAAAATCGAGATAAAGTCAAAGTTGAAGAAATTATTGTTCCAAAAAAGTATAATAAAGCCAAACCAAAGGACGTCATCAAATCGACCAAAATAATTATTTTAAGGGGCTAATAAAAATTTTAATTACACTTTTATTTAATTATTCTAATGGATTTTAATTGTAAATTAAAATTTTGTAAATACATATAATGCCAAACTTACCCCTAAAATCTTAATGGTTCCTTTAAAATGAATAGCCAAATCCTAATCTTATCTTGTCTCAAAATCCCTAATTCTTACAAAATTACAAATCCTCTAGCCTATAATGATACTCTATAATTCAGCTCTGAAAAACCAAATATTTCATTTGTACACTGCCTAGCTTGTATACTCGACTCAATGCCAAAATCTGAGTTTTCAGAACTATAGAGCTAGGAGCCTAGGTTATATGTATAGATAAATAGCATAGAATTTTATCAGTCGATTTTTTTGGGGGAAATTGATTTTTTGATCTTTGTCTTTCTTGACATCATCATCGTCAAAATGTCAAAGATTCTTCATGACATCATAGATGATGACAAGGACAATAAAATAACTTTATTAAAAGTAAAAGGTCTTATTTACCTAAGGTGGAATGGAACCCTTTAAAAAACCTTATCTGTGTCTGTAGTTTGTGGTTCATTTTTGAGCAAACACAAAAAGTTTAGATAAAGTAATTAGGTATTTTGGTATTTTTAGAAAAGACTATTTAGAATTTAGAATAATATCGGTTAGGGAATTAAAGGTCAAAGATCCATTTCTTACTATATTTTATTAGTACTAGTATAGTAGTCATATTATTCTAAAAAAGAATTTTTGTGAATATAAAATTGTGTATTTTTGTGATTGAAAAAGTATAGTGGATGATTATAATACATATCTAGGTTTAGCTGAAGCTTCTGTTTATATTCTACTATCAAGTAGAGTAAAATATCCGAAAATTCGGAGGAACACTTTTTTTGGTAAAGGTTAAAGTTAAGTGAGCTAAGGGCATGCGGGATCAATTGAACCATTTTTTACTTTTTACTATAAGTTTTAATACCAAAGTTCTTAAAAGTAGGATACAAAATTGGGGCAACAGGTATAGCAGGGTATAGGCCAAAAGTTGACGAAAATCAGCAGGGTTTTTAACGATTTTTGGTAAAAAAAATTAAGATAATTATTTGGTTTTTTAGATACTTGATAATCGATCTTTTTAAGATAAAATACATCCATTAAAAAAGCTATATTCTGTAGAAGTTACTATCTAGATCTAGATTCTAGATCCTAATCAATTCATCTCCAAAAAACCCAATTTTGACCTTCATTTACAAGTAAATGCATTTTAAATTAAGACCAAAAGAATCGAATGCAATGTTAGAAAATAGAAAATAACAAAAAAAAAGACAAAGTAGAAACTATAGGTCTGTCACTATATTTGAGAAGTTAGATTTTAGTATTAGAGTGAAACCGAAAAAAACCGAAAATCCCAAAACCTCGGATTTTTCAAAACCCTGTTCATAGTAGAGATTATAATATAGCAAGGTTGTCTGTCCTAGGACAACTTATCTTATTCTTAATTGTCCAGTTCAAAAAATGTAATTATTTTAGCTCAAAAAGGATTGGAGATACAATTATATATTAGGACTATTTAGGTATATGCTTCCAATTTTTGAACTTAGGTAATTTGATTAATAAGATTTCAAAAGATAAAAGTTTACGATTAGCTAACTTTATTAATACCGATAGTTTTGAGATTTGAAGTGAAGGGGCCCTTAATAATAAAACATTTTCTTTGAGAAATCATGCCCACTTCCACTTCTTATTTTACTTACGATTAGTACAGTTCAGATTCAGATTAAGACGTGGATATTTTTAGCTTTAGTTTAAACTTGTAATTGATAATTGATATATAAATAATCCAATAATTTGTTGATAAAATGCTGATTATTTTTCAAGTAGAAACTTTTTGTAAATTTCCAACTTCTTCTTATCGTCATCAAATTGTGGGATCCAGTTGATGCAAACAATTTCTTTAAATCCTTCATTGATCGTAGGCTCTTGGAATCGTGACCTTTAAAAAATAAATTATTAATCGAGGTTATTACTAATTTAATTTATCAAAAGTTAAAACTAACGTCTTATAAAGCCTTATTATTACCTTATTTACCATAATATTCTAATCCTAATCTCAATTCTAAATCTCCTACAAATATATAAGTAGAGTACCTACTATATTATAATTTAGACAAATAAAATACCTGTAATTACCTATTTATTAGAATTTTTAGGCTATTTTAAAAGGCCTACAGCTACCTAACTTAATTCGAGCACTAACTATACGAATAAGAATGAGTTTTTAGAATAGAAATATCGATTTTACAGTGGTTTTTATTTTACTAATTCTTACCTATAAGTATTATACACCACTTCACCCAATCCTTTTGCAATTCCTTCAGTAGTTATTTGACGAAACTATGAAATAAAAAGAAAAATAGATTTATCAAATGATCAGCTAGTTAGAGTTGAAAATACTTTTTATATGTAAGAGTATTCGAGTAGATTATTGAAAAATTTTGCAAAACAAATACGAGTAATTGTGTATTGTACCTAATTGTAAATCGTAATCTCAATCGGAATAAAAACGCAAAATACAAAATTACTACTAGGTACTACAATATTTAACGTATTTTAAGTACACTTTTAAATAAATACTTAAGTAGGTAATGGTAAAGTACTCTAATTAAATATAGATTTATAAACTTTTAAGAGAAATGATTTTTCAAGGATTTTAAGTACTTACTTTATTATTATGAAAAGCATGTTCATAGCTCACGAGCATTTTAAAACATCTTACTGGGATATCAAATTTTTGAGCAATTTTAATAAATTCGGACCGGTCTTTTCTATCTGGATTTGTATTATCAATTACAACCTAATAAAAATTTTAATAAATTATAAATTACATAAGTAGTTAATATGATTGTACGACAACTGATCCAAAAACCAACTGGTCCAACGACACTTGGTCCAACGACAACTGATCCAACGACAACTGGTCCAATGACAACGACAACTAATCCAAAATATAAATTATATAGAATCTGACTTTTTTTATAAGTTTTTTGTCTATTCTAATGTAAGGACCTAAATATTTTATAAACTTTCAATAATCTCCAAACAAATCGGACCTTAGAATAGACAAAAATTTAATAAAATGGTCAGATTCTATATCATTTATATTTTGGATCAGTTGTCGTTGTCATTGGATCAAGTGTCGTTGGACCAGTTGGTTTTTGGATCAGTTGTCGCAGTACCGTTAATATAATATGGATCTTTTAAATATTAAACTTACGCTATATCCTTGATCTAGAGAATCTGAGGCTAATTTTACGCATTTTGGTATAGTTTTGAGAGTATCACGATTTACATAAACGTACTTTTTGTCTTCTACTAATACTTTTTTACTGTATGAGGATTTGCCACTTGCTGGATATCCAACCTAATTAAAAATTAAAATAGAGTTCAATAAAAACCAAGGACTTTTACTCAGCTAAAATTCAGCTTTTTGAGACACTTTTGACTTCAATTCTATATAGGAATTTACATGTAAAATTGAAGCCTAAATCATGTTTATCAGAGCTGAAATAAGACAATATGTAATAGAAATAAATACCATTATGACCATCTGAAACAATAATAAAAACATCAATTAAAATTTAGGTAAATGTCTTAAATATAAAATCAATGCTATTTTTGCTATACCTCTTGACCATGTGGGAATTTGACGTGATCATTATTAAGTTTAGAATTACTCTCGACTATTTTACTTGATATAAAATTTGGTAAAATGAGATCTTGTATTTTTTGAAAGTGTCCTTGAAAAAATTCTTCAGGTGTTTTAAACTGAATACCAAGATTAAGAGCAAATAGTCGATCAACTTTAGAATGGTCTCTAACTCGACCAGCTGCATCACCACAATAAAATGACTCACAAGTTGGATATAAATTTAAATTCGTAGTTGTTGTTGTAGAATTAGAGATATTTCCATTTGGAGAAGGATCCAATTCACCATTGTAATCCTTAATTAAAATTTTCCATTGACCAATTAGTGGCTTACGGAATTTGTCTCTTTCAGTTGAAATTAAAACAATTGTTGGTAATTCAATCCTATCGACAATATCTTCAATTTTCTTCTTAAAAGTTTGTATATTTGTATTACCCGTTGAAATCCCAGCTTGATTTGTAATTATGACAAACTTGTAGTCTTTTTTTGCATTAAAAAATTCACGTAATTTAATTGGAGTTGATGAACTCAGAAATTGCCAATCATTATCATCTCGAGGGAATGTTCGACCACTTTTCGTTGTAATTAAAGTTCCATCCATGTCAAAAGCTCCAATCTAAAAAAAAATGAACAGATTTGTAAATAAGAACTAAATATCAAAGAATAATTTTCCTACCAGTGAGACTTTAATGTTTAAATTAGTCAATTTAAAAGATATTTTGAGATTTTTGCAAATAGTTTCTTTCAAATAATCGAAATAGATAAGAATAATTATTAGAGTTGAAAGAAAGAGGAATTTAACAAATTAAAAAAAAAACATATAATCAAAATTCTCAAAAAACTGCTATTTTAAATAGCATTTTTTTAAGGTCCAACTTTGGAAACTATCGGTGTTTTTATACCTCCTTAATTAAAAACTACTCATCGTCAGCATAATCTACTTATCATAATAAACTGTTAAAAATTGTCAATTATTACATGATTTTTCAGATCCAGTGCTGCAACTTCCGAGTGATAGACGAGTAAATTATCATTTCCATAAGATTTCCAATTTTTATTCCGATCTTTTCTTTGAGAATCTTTTAAGAATCCATTTGTAAACATTCTTGGGATTTTAACAGGTTTTGGATTTATATCTTCAGTTGGCTTTTGCTTATTAGAATTAGTAGGGCTATTTGAATGTCCTGCTGAAGATGCTGCTGCTGCAGCTGCTTCTTTTATCTTCTGTTCTTTAATTCTTTCAGCAAGTTCTGTAAATAAAAATAAAGTCCTTATTCATTAATAAATAAACTATAATAAATATCTACTATAAACTAACCTTGTTCAAATGTTCTCCCTTCAAAGACAATTTTGTAAGGGAATTGATCCTTCAGCAAATTAATTACATCTCCTTCTTTTCCAGTTTCCTATAAATAATTAGATAAATTTTAGATATTTTAAGAAAAGAACTATTTAAAAAATAATTACCTCTAATCCAATTCCAATATAAACATTGTTCAAATATGAATGATTAGGCCCTTCTTGGTGTATATGAACAGACCTCTTCGAAAAGTTAGCTGTAACTTTAACTATATATAAAAAAAAGACAAAATTAATATCTGGCTAGCCCAATTAAAATCTATCAATATCAATAAAAATATTATTAAAAATTGTGTTATAACTCACGCTGAACTTTCGAGACGGCAGTGTTTTTAATTGTAGTCAATGGACCTCTAAAATAAAATAAAAATTTAATTTATTGATTGATCTTGACATTGGAATATTACTAAATCTAATAGTTTCCCTTTATTGTCTATTTAGATATAGAAAATACAGGGAAACTTTTATAAATTTATAAGAATAAGAGACTCCATTAACATTATAAGGTCAATATAATTTAGGACTATAGGAATAGCAATAAAATGATCTTTTTTACATTAAAATATTAAAAAAGTGTCATTTTCTTACATAATATAATGTAGGTATAATGCTACTTTTATAAAGTGTTCAAGATCCTTGTTCTTGACCTATTTTTACAGTGCAGGGTAAAACCTCGATATAACGTAGTTCCATGGTTAAAAAGGTACATTATATCGAAAAGTACCATATAAATACAGTACTATATAAATACAGGCCTTTGAATTTGCATGTTAAACCTCATATAAAAATAGGACAGGAAGCTCATAAACCCTAACTATAAGATATCTTTTAAAATGCAAATCTTGTCTAATCGAATCTCAAGGAACTTTTTACTAGTGTTTTTGGTAAATAAATACTCTTTAAATATTAGTCTTTATTATTTTATTAGGGTATTGTAATGGACAGTTGCAAGTAAATGGAGTACCTTATAGAGAAGTCCCACTGTACTAACCTATGTTTATTTACATACCTGCCAACAATGGTAATTTCTTTATTCTTCAGCTCAACACTCAGATAATTCGGATCTTGGCTCTCCAATATACACTTCATTTATAAAGACTATTTATTTGGAGCTCTCAGGAAATTCTCAGCAAAATTAAAAAAAATCCAGCAAAATTCAAGCCCAAAATCACGTTCAAGGTCACCACAGTCACAGGCACATCACCGGCTTACCTTTTATGTATTTATAAAAATAACCATTTAAAAATGACGTAATTAACCTACAAGATAATACATACTACTATAATGAATGCCCTACTAAATACATAGATATAACAATCTAATGGAAAAATCTTTAATTGTTGAGCAATCAAAATGAAATAATAAGAAATAATTCACGTATCATTTAAGTATTGTAAATTATACTACTACTATTAAAGCTTACATTTATGGTCAATTATTATGATACAAAAAAGCTACTTACTTATTTCCGGTACGCTTTGACCTTTGACATACGATGGACACCTCGAATATTTAACTACAATTTACTTAATTGCAATTAAAAATGGCTAAAATAATTAAAAATTGTCACCCTTTTTTGGACTTTTTCTGAATTTTATTTTCGATTTTTTTTACGAATAGAATGCAAAGTTATTTGATGGGATTTGAAGCGGCTGAGCCTTTGAATTTTTAGAGGTTTAAAATTTATGTTTTTTTGTTTCGGTTTTTTTAGATTTTGAGGTCGATTTTGGTCAATTTTTTAGGTTTTAATTGCAATTAAAGGTCAAATAATAAGATGACAGAGTATGACCCAAGTGTCCTGCCTGACTACCTCTTGAGCTACTACTCTCGTCTCTTTCCAGCTGGACTATTCTACCGATGGTTATGCTACGGTGATGGTAAGATTTTTAACATTTTTTTAGAGCTTTTCTTTAGTGAATTCAGCTCTGAAAAGCCAGATTTTGACTTGATTTCTTTACGAATAGAATAGATAGATTTATGTAAGATTTTGGATATATTTGGGTTTTCAGAGCTGAATTTTAGAAAGATTCAGATAATAAATAAGGTACTGCAAAATTAAGATTGAGCTACATATTATCTATTTCTATTGTCTGAATCTGAATCTTTATAAAATTCAGCTCTGAAAACCCAAATATATCCACAATCTTCCATCGATTTACAGGTGTAAAAATGAGCTTAAATCTGGTTTCGTGAACCTGATTATAATTATTTTGATTTTAATTTTAATTTTAATTTTGCAGATCGAGATAATGGTCAATTTTCTCATCGAGAGTTCTCATTCAATCTGACTGGAGATATTTACCTACGTTATTTGTCATTTAAGAATTTGGCTGAGTTTGAAAAAGAGTTGAAGAATAAAAGACCTGAGAAGATTGACATTGGGGCTGTCTACACCACCAAACCAAAATTAAAGGATTCCTCAGCTCAAGCCAACTCTAAAGAGTACATTAATTATATTTATAATTGCATTATTTTACATAATTATAATTACGTTTTTTGCTAATTTTCTATAGGTTCGTATTGGATATCGATTTAACTGATTATGATGATGTTAGAACTTGTTGTAGTGGAGCAACTGTTTGTATGAAATGCTGGAAATTTATTGCAATTGCTGTTAAAATCCTCGATGCTGCTCTTCGAGGTAAATTGTTTTAAATAAATTGTAAGAATAATTATCAATTTTTGCTTTTTTTACAGAGGATTTTGGTTTCAAGCATTTGCTCTGGGTTTTCAGTGGTCGAAGAGGAGTCCATTGTTGGGTCAGCGATGAAATAGCAAGAAATATGTAATTTTAAATGTATAATAGTATTATTTACTTAATACGATTTTATTTTACTATTTTTAGGGATGTTTCAGCTCGTTCAGCTATAATCGATTATCTCAATGTTATCAAAGGTGGTGAAGAAAAAGCAAAGAAAGTTAAATTGTCCACAAAGTTTGTACATCCATCAATAACTCGTGCTATCGATATAATTACACCACATTTTGAGGATATTTGCCTGGAAGATCAGAAACTTTTTGATCAAGATAAAAACTTAGATATAATTCCATTTGAATATAGAAAGGAAGTGTCTGAATCGAAAGATCGATGGAAGAGGATTGAATATTTACTAGAGAACAAGCCTTCATTAGGTAAATTAAGGGATGAAATGGCACTTCAATTTTGCTACCCTCGACTGGATGTAAATGTCTCAAAAGGAGTTAATCATTTACTCAAAGCTCCATTTTGTATTCATCCAAAATCAGGAAAAATTTGTGTTCCATTTAATCCTGATGAAGCTTTTCTATTTGATATCGACAAAGTGCCTAAAATAACGTAAGATTTATTTTCCTCGAGTATTTATTTTGTGCGAGCGAAGCGAGCACTTACTATTCAACTTTGCTTGCACTTTGTCCGTCTGTCTGTTTTTCTGTCTGTCCAGAGGATAACTCAAGAACTACTGGACCGATTTGGACCAAATTTGGCATGAAGGACCCTTGCAGAGTCTATATGTGCCATTTCGACAAATATTTCAGATTGCCCTACCCTTTGAGGTTGAGGGGACCCTTTAAGGGTTCCCCATGTTAATCAAATGGGAAAAATCGAAAATGAAGTTTAAGTGGCTATAGGGGTAATCGATGACGGAGATTCAGAATTTGATGTCAATTTGACAGGGGATTGGCCTTTGACTTGACCTCGAAATTTGACCTTTGAATTCAAAAAATGGGGCAACTTGTGCTGTCTCCATTGCTTTGCTCGCTCAATTAATAATCAACTTTTAGTGAGTTGATTAAAGCCTAGTTTACTTTTAAATCTAACATGTCAATTTATCATATATTTTTTAAATTTTTAGTGACATTTTAGACGAAATTGGCCAGTATGACAAGGAAAATGAGAGTCATAAGAATGTTAAGGATTGGAAAAAGACATCAATTAAAGTTTTTATGGATATATTTTCAAAGTTTGTCAAAGAACTGGAGAGTGAACATAAAATTAAAGCAAAGGCAGCCTTAATCAAAAACGGTAAGCATATTATCATATGATTTTTAAATATTTTTCAAATACTCGATAATTTCTTTATTATTCTTTATTTATTTCATTTTTTTCAGAACCTAGTGTTAAGCAAGATTTGATGGATTTTTAAATATAAATCTTTAAACTGTAATGTATTGCTTAAATTGCTATTTTGAATAAGGTATTTTGTACGAATAATTAGTTTAATTTTTTGGCAAATTCTAATGAAAGTTTCTCGTAAGTTTTTACAATTTTTGTATTATATTAATGTCTTTACATTGTCTTCTAAATGTTATTTTTTACATATATTATGTATCTGTAAGTAATTTTTTGTCTTTTATCAAAAGTTATAATATTTTCTTAATTATAAAATAAATACAGAAAAATTAATGGAATGGTAACTCAACTTCGTAAATCTTGTAAGATTAGTGACATGCAGGTACGATAAAAATTATTCATTCTATATAAATACCTAGGTATAGTAAGTGCTGACTAATTATAAAATATAACCTTCATTTTTTAGTAGAAAAGTTAATGACTATATTTTAGACAAAAATGTCAAAATTTCCATGTCTTTTAGTTTTTTGTGGCTTTTGATGACCTCCATGATGATGATGTTCAACTACTTTAATTCCATTTGTATCATAATCTTCATCACTAGCATATCTCACATTCTCTGAGGATCTATTACTCGAAGCCTGTTGATAACTCATGTTCTTTGGAAAACTTGTATGATGATCACTATTCAAACTGGAATCTGAGAGTGTTCTCTCCATTCTCGAAGAAACTGAAAAATTATCAGAATTATTGAAAGCAGTTTTAAAATTTTTTTGTTTTCCAGATGATCCAATTATGATTCCAGTATTTGCTGGTCTAGTGTAAAAATCTGTTTGAACTCCTTCACTCTGTTTGATCTGTAATTGAGGTTGGGGTTTCGACAAGTTTGCATAAATAACACCTTGGTTTTGTGGTGGTGGTGGAGGATTACTTACAGATGTTTTATAATGGTGATTAGCATGGGAATGAATACAATGACTGTGGTGATTATGATGATGTGGATGAATCACCCTGTATCCACCATGACCACCACCACTTGAAGAATGAGAACATGCTGGTGGTTTTTGAGGAAAATATCCATAACCGTATCCATATCTAAAAAGTTAAAAAACCAATTTTAGTTGATAATTTTATTCGTCTGTTGTCATAAAACCTACAGACAAAAGGCCTACAAGTAGCAAACCTACAAAAAGACAAAGGTCCTACAAGACCAATGTACTACAGACAAAATCCTATAGGTACATTTGACCCAAAAAACAAATATACAACAGATAAATGGCCTACATATTTCAGATTTCTTATTCTGAGATTTATTGGCAAAAATTTAACCCTATATCCCTTTATATTTTGGATATATTTTCAAAAAATTTCAGTTTAAATAAAGTGTAGCCCATTTTTGACCTACAATTTGAGCAGTTAGATGTATTGTCTGTAGGTGCTAAGCCTGTAGGACAAGTGTCGGTATAGTAGGCCTATTGTCTGTAGGTTCTTTTTTGTAGGCCCTTTGTCACAGAACCATTTTATTTTTATTTTCTTACCCGTAGCCTCCATAAGCCCTGGTTGTCATTAAATTATCCCAGGATTTTGGTTTATCTTTGAAACATGCTGAAGAAATTGAGTCATTTCTTCCAACCTGGATAATCGGTGGTGGTTCTTTCTTATAGTGATGAAGTGAGTTGAAGAATTGTCCATCTTTGGGGTTATTTTTAACGGAGCCAGTTGACGATGAGAGGTCTTTGTATTTCGTCACATTGACTTGTCCACCTGGACAAAGATGGCTCGATTGATGGTGTTGAAGGTCTCGACTACTTTGACTTTTCCTTGAACACTCGTCAAATCCACCACCATGTACTAAGGCTACTGGATCACTTTGTTTTCTATTTTCTTTTTCGACATTTTTCGAGGGTTTCTCCTTGGTTGATCCACCAATAGTTGAAGATTTGTGGATGGGACAAAAGCAGCAGGTCGTGGTGGAGGTGGTCGCAGTACATAAATTGGTTTTACAGATTTTGGCCATGAGTTCTTTTTCCTGCCAGTTGAGTGATTCGAGTTCCTTCATCTTGTCGTGAAGCTTCTTCTGCAGGTGAACATATCTCATGTGCAGTTCGACCTGGAAAAATAGTCAATTTGAAATTTATTAAAATTAGAAAATTCCAAAAATTTCGTAAAAACTCAAATTTTCAAGATTTTGAATCTGGATTCAAAATCTTGAAAATTTTGCAGACAGGGATTCTGGGCAGTATTTTTCTAATTTATGCAAAATATATATAAAAAATTTACTTTTCTGGCCCTTTCATCGGACACGACGACCATTTTGAGTGAACTTGGACACTTTCTGATGAATGAGACGAGGGACTTGTGCTCGACCCTCGCCATATTCGTCCCGTTTATCGACAAAATCACGTCACCTACAAATTCAGGAAGAAAAAAAATCTTATTAATTAAAACAATTAATTACAGTACAGGTCTCATGTCATGTCATGTCAACGAGGATAAAAGGCTAATTAAAGTTGACACATTGACATTCTTGTGATTTTTCTCACACAAAAAGCCTTAACAATCTTATCTTAATGGCTCATTCTTATACTTTTTACAGATACTTATGCTTATGAGAGACTTGAACGAGAAATGTAAATAAAACAATAAAATTTAATCGCGGGTGGTGTGAAGGCCAGAAGGCCAAGTTCATTGAAAAATTAAAAATTACCACATGATATTTGGTCAAAAAACAAAAAACTACTAATATAAAAACCTGAGTTTAATTTCATCCCTATTTTGATTGAATTTATCCTTATATTTTTAGTCTAAAGCAAAGTATACAGATAAAAATGCCAAAAGTTGAGAGCAACCAAGTAATTTCCACTAAATCAGGCCTAATCAGGCCTAATTTGACCTCAAATTATCCAAAATTTACAAAATTTCAATCAAAATTTCAATAAAAACCTCAATAAAAACCCGAAACGAGCTTTACTGCCCGGTCTTTTTGTCTTATGTAAACTGATTTCAATTTTATAATTCTTAAAAATTCTCTATGTAGTTTACAATAAATTAGGCCAAATTTGGTCTCAAAATTTGCAATTTCAAACAATGCAAAGCTACAATGAAAACCACAAAAAATAAAATTGTGGATCATTTTTTGAGCTTTTTTAAACCATTTAAAGCGATTTTATCATGTAATTTACACTAAAGATTTTAAAATTTTGGATTAAAATTCAACTAAAATAGGGATGAGATTAAATCAGAGTCTTTTATACATATTCTAAAAAAAATTTGTTTTTGGACCATTTTTTCGTTGTTCAAAATGTCTGGAAGTTATTTGAGTTTTTGTGAATAATAGAAAAGTCACGAAAAAAAATGGTAAAAAAAACTCGAGTGGCTAATAATCTTAATCTTAATGACCGGAAATAAGCGACAAAAAAATACATCCTTTATTTTTACTACAATAAACTATACTACAAGTATTGTGATACAAAATTTTAATAAATAAAAATCGTAATTAAAAATTGAATTACTAATTAGTATTATTTACCTTCTCTTAATCCAGACCCATAGGCTGAACCATCTAACAAATATTCAAAAATATTTCAATTTTGAAAAACCAAATTTTGACCAATTTTTTAAAAATTTCTTACCTTTTTCAACGGCATTTACATAGGTTATGAAATCAGTTTCTCGATTCCCATGTTTGTATCTTACACCGTAGCTCTAAAATATCCACAAAAAATTACAAAAATTAGGATTTTAATTACAGTTTGGATGGAGGAAAAAGTAGAAATGTTGGGAAAAATGTGAGATTTGTCAAGTTTTTTGAGATAAAATTAGATTTTTTAGGGACTACTTGGATTTGGACTGGCTGGTTGTTCCGAGTTCTGGTTGCACCTGCCAAATGCGGAAAAGTCAACTCGGATTTCGGATTTGAGACAAAAAATTTGTAATTTTATTTGACTTTTAAATCGAAAATCGGAAGTAAAGGTTCACATTTGTGCATACAGAAATTGATATCCTTGCCTCAAATTTCAATTGAAATTGAAATCCTAGTTTTCACATATCAGAGATTAATATTCTTGCCGGAAATTTCAATTGAAATCCTAGTTTTCACATAGAGATTGATAGTCTTGTCTCAAATTTCAATTGAAATCCTAGTTTTCACTTACAGAAATTGATATTTTTGCCTCAAATTTCAATTGAAATTGAAATCCTAGTTTTCAAAGTAAGGATTTCTAATAAATCTGAGATAAGAATACTTCAATCAAATGTGCTCGTTCTTTATGTGAAATAGAGTGGTTTACAAATTAAGTCGAAATTCGAAATAGATAAAATTTAAAAAAAATTTGTATTTCTGTGATATTACATACTAGGATTTAATTAACTACTCTCATATTATCCCATTTTTTGAGGTCAATTTTCGGATCTTACGGATATTCGGATTCTCAGTAAGAACCCTATACATAATGTATTTATAATCTTATTATTTAGATGATAAAAATTTTGATATTTTTTCTTGAAATTTTTGAACTTTTACTTGGGTAAAATTTGGCTTTCGTCCAACCAAATTTGAACATTTAAAAAAAAGTAAAGCCCTTGAGAGCAATGCTCATTTGTTTTTGAGATATTGTGTTTACTTACCCAGTATCTCTAATATGTAAGGTATTGCATAATATCGTTTAAATCCTCTTTAAAAGCTCTCAAAAATCAAAAAATTTCTTTAAAAAACACACGAATTTCTATTTTGATATCTATATATCTGGTTTATTTTATCCAAATGACTAGTTTTCTACAAGCAGGTCACTAAATATTTTGAAAAATTTGAATTTACAGACAAGATTTCGGGCAGTTTAGCCCGAAATTTGGGATTTTAGAAGCTATGAATTGAGTTTAATTTAATCCATTTTTTACCTCAAATAATGGATTCAAAGAATTTAAATAAATGCATCGAGTTCCACTACACTTACCCTTTCACTATAAATATAAATTAAATGCAATTCTAGCATGACAAATTTCACTTTTTCAAAAAATATCTTCGGATTTTAATGAGCTTTTGGGATTTTATATGAGATTTTACACGATAAAGGCTAAGAAGTCGAAGATATCCTTTCCCAGAAATATATTGCATTTGCAGTACAATTTTTATCTCAAGTAATATTTAGAGAGATAATCCTGATATTTTTGGAATGTTCCAAGAAATACCTCAATAAATTTTAATTGGGCTTTTGATTTTTGATAGCAAAATATCGTGAATTTCTTTTGAACTTGATCGATTTTGTTAGGTAACTTTTATGATTATGGTTTTATTGGTTTTTTGAAAATTTAGAAATTTTTGATAGAACTAGAGGTTGAAAATTTGGGAAATTTAGGAAATGATATATTAGGCTTTCAGGCCTTTGTCATGTTAAACCTTCATATAAAGGCCAGAAAGCCTATTAGAACCACAAGATATCCTTTAAACACTACTTAAGACTGTTTTTAATGTAAAAAAATTCAAAAATTGACTCAAATTTTGGGCTTAAATAGCAGAAAAACGACCAAATGGCCAGGTTTTAATCAAAATTTCCAAAAATTTGATTCCAAAATCAAAAGAATCCTTTTGGCTTTCAGGCCTTTGCATGTTAAGCCTCATATCAAGGCCAGAAAGCCCATTATAGAACCCAAAGATAACCTTTGTAATCAGAATGATGATAAAATTTTTCAAATTATGTGCAAAATTCTCTCATTTTAAGAAAAAATTTATACGAATTTTGATTGAATTTCTTCGATTTTTTTCGAAGAGATATTTAGAAAATTTAAAAAATTTTAAAATTTATTACCTGAAGTGTGAATCCATATGAGCCATTGCGTTTCTCGATGTAAATGACCCGCCTTTTTGAGTCTGACTCACCGAATATCCACATACCCTTACGGTCCTAAAATTTAAAATTACAACTAAATTAGATTATAAGAATTAAGGTATTTATAAACCTATTAAATCGGGTATTAAATTTACTCCAATTTATCCATCTAACTTCAATTTGAAATATGAAATCATTTTTTTGAATTTGAGTAAAGGTAACATTTATTGTTAAATCAAAGTCAGGATTTTGAGTCGAAAAATACTCAAAATTCTTGAATTTATTCGATCCAAAGTGTCAGGGAAATGTCCGGGTGAGCTCGTGCATAAAAAACAATTTTTTTGTAATAAAATCCTACTTAAATAAATGTACAAAAATGAAACTAACTAATGGATTGAATGTCAATTTCCTTCTCAAAATAACACAATCAGGGTTGGCAATATCGGATTAAAAAAAAATACCCAGAAAAGGCAAAATTTTAAAATTCTCTAAATAAATGACTTTTTGTATTTGTACATTTAAACTATTACTATATATACAGGGTTTTTCAAAATTCGGGTTTTTTGAGCAATTTTGAAGCTTTTCTAAACAAATTGTGTTTTGGTCGAATTTAGCCCTATATTTTGAAGTTTTTGAAGCTTTTCTAAAGATTTATGGGTAATTTCTTTCCTATTTTGGTTGAATTTAACCCCATTTTAGGTTCTAACTTTATCCTGTATGAAATTAGCACAAATTTTTTAGGTTATTTAAGTTTTATTTGGATTCCTTAACAAAAAATAGGGGTAAATTCAACCAAAATAGGAAAGAAATTACCCATAAATCTTTAGAAAACTTCAAAATATAGGGGTAAATTTCACCAAAATTGGGATGAAATTAAACACAATTTCTTCAAAAAATTTCAAAAAACCCGAATTTTGAAAAACCCTGTATATAAGAACGGTTCAAAAGTATAGAAAAATTCATTTATTTTGAGAATTTTGAGATTTTGAGAGCAGGTGGGTTGTGTAAATAAAAATATATTTTTATTTTTATTTTTATTTTGCTATCTTTCTCTGTATTTATTCAGGTTCAGGTCTAATTTATTTGAAATAATATCCCCTATTATATTCCTATTCTATTCTGTTTACTTTTATCATTCTTAATCAACATTTACACTATTACTATTATATAACACTTATTATTGTATCTGATAAAATTGCATGTTTATTTACGAGTAGTATTTTATAGATATGTACTTAAATTTCATTCTCAAAAAGTTCATTTCCCCCAATGGATTACATGCAAAAATAAATTATTTTGTAAATAAACTGTTAAAATGCTTACTATAATTGGATTAGCAAATACATAAATTAAGCCTGCGTTACCAAAATTTTGAGGATTTTGTGTCCATTTTTATACAAAAATTTTGAAATTTATGACTCAAAAAAGGTCTTAAAATTGGTCTACCTAGAGGTCTGAAGTTCGAGCTTTTTGAGAAATTTTAAAAAATTTTGACTTCCTGAATACCCTGTATAATGTACAGGATCAAAATTTTAGATTTTTTTTGTAAAATGAGCTAAATTGGCCTACTTAAAGGCCTGAATTTTGATATTTTGAATGAAATTTTTTGAAATTTTTACCTTTTGAGCCATTTCTGGAAGTCCATGTGAGGCAGTAAGTGCACAATTCTCCATTTCTCGATCGATTTATAACAAAATTTTTGCAAAATTTTTATAAACTTAATAGTAATTTTGTATATTTAACCATGTAGATATAAAAATGTAGATAATTTGAGTGAGAGTTTAAACAAACGCATGGGTTTTTTAGGGTCAAATTAAATACTTAATTACTTCCTCCACTATTAAACCTTTTCATAGCCTATGAATCATAGGCCAATTTAATATGGGAACTAATTTCTTAGAAAAAAATACAAAAAGGTCAAATTCAATCACTTTTACAAACTTTTTAAACCCCAATTAACTCGAAACTTGAACCATATCAAAGCCTATACATTTTTCATAAATTTTTTCATAAATTTTTGACTATTTGATCAAAATTTTGGTCAAAATTCATAGCAAAATTTTGACACTTTTCTTCAAAAATATCGATTTTAGAGCCAACTAAATCAATACTTGAATTCAATCTTAACGATTTCAGGAGAATTTTTGGAATTTCTTGTAGTCCTTTATCCAGGTTTTTATCTGAAATCTTGGATTTGCTCTAGTTCTTGATGATTTTATGTTAAATTTCATAAAAAACTTCAAGATTTTGAGAGATTTTTTGATCTTTTTGGCAAAGTTTTAAAAGATTTTTTAGAATTTCTGGAATTTATTGAAATATTTAATCCGTAGTTTTAATCGGAAATCCGGGATTTGATGAAGTAACAATAATTTTGCGAATTTTGTCAAAAACATTTCACGATTTTAAGAAATTTTTGATATTTTTGAGTAATTTTTTGAGGATTTTTTGAAAATTTCTGGAAGTTCTTGTTATCTGTAATCCATGATTTTTATCTGAAATCCTAGATTTGCTCCAGTTGTTGAGGAATTTATATTTTTTACAAAAAAATTCAAGATTTTGGTCAAAATATCGGCACTTTTCACCAAAATATCGATTTTAAAGTTATTTTAGGGCCAACTTAAATCTTCTTAAGAACCCCAAATCAATATTTGAATCCAATCTTAACGATTTTTGAAGAATTTCTGGAATTTCTTGTAATCCTTAATCCATGGTTTTCATCTGAAATCCTGGATTTGATGAAATCGACGGTAATTTTTACCTATTTATCACAAAAATTTCAAGATTTCAAATGAATTTTGATCTTTTCGGGGGAGTTTTTGGTGAAATATTTTGGAATTTCGAGACCGAGACTGAACCGAAATATCGATCGAAAAAACCGAAAATATCCCTTATAAATACCCGTATAAAGTATAGTAGGGGTCCTAGACTAGGGTTAATGTACTTTATAGAGAAATTTCGGATTCAAAACACGTCTATAAATGTATATAGGTATAAAATAATTTTAAGATCTTGTTGAACATGTGTTATTTGCCTATCTTATACATACATGTATATTAATCGATTCACAAAACTTCCAGACTAATTTACTTTAATGAGATATTTGATGGAATTTGAAACTTTTTAGGCAAAATTTCCAAATTTTGAAAAATTTTGTAAAATTTTGTAAAATTTGCTATACGAGTATACTTGCAGGTGTTGTTTGTGCAGAGTTCAGACTGTGACTGACTTGGTATAAGGCAGGATATTCGAGTATAAAAGTTTATTTTTATTTTATTTATGCTTTTTGTTTTATTCAAACAAAATTTTGTACACTGTATTAACTATGCATTAATTTGAAACTACACTAAATACTGTCATAAGGTCAAATGTCAAATTGTAGAAAAAATTTCATTTCAGAGTAATATTTGACTAAATAATCAAAATAAATTACCCTATCTAAAGTATAGTTACTCGTTTTTCTTTCAAAATTTCAAGTATTTTCAAGTATGAAAACTCGGATTTCGCTATTTATACAGTAATCAAATGGACGAAATCTAGGTTTTCAAATGAATTATTCTGAAAAAATACCAAAAATATCAGAACAAGTCCATGGTCAACAAGCTAGAAATATACAAAAGATATTTTGGAAAATCTTAAAATTAAAAATCTCGGATTTTTCCAAATTATTTGGCTTAAAAAGCTTCGAAATCTTCAAAATTTTTATTATTTTGACATTTTGACCTTTGATCTTTTGATTTTGGTCAAAATGTCAGAGTCTAGAATACCTTATATAAGGTATTTACTATACTTGTAATATAGTTTTGGTTGAGTTGAGGTTTGTAGGATATTAATTTAAAAAGCCGACTCGCTTCGACGATTTCAAAATTTTTAACTATACGAGTATAACATAGTATTAGTCTGATATACAGTGTAGTTACAAGAATATTACCTAATAAGTATAAAAAATAATAAATAATTAAATAACCCCTATACTACATACAGTATTACCAGTCAGAAATCCCAAAAAATCGGCATTTTTTCATAAATATCCAAGTTAAAGAGTGAGTTTCAAACACTTTTGCGAGGCTGAAATTGAAATGCAGGAGGTGTCAATCAGACATTTTAGTATGGGATAATAAACTATGCAAAACTTGATCTCTCATCGATCCATCAAAAGTACGGAAAAAACCAAAAAACCATCGAAAACTTGGGGAAAAGCCCGAATATTTTGGCTTAATTTCATACATTTTAGGGGTAAATTCAACCAAAATAGTGAATGAAGGAATTAAACTCTAGTCATAAAAAATCCAATCTTTTAAAATTTTCATTTATGAAAAATTTTGACAGAAAATCTTTCATAACTTTATAAAAAAATTTCAAAATTTTTAAAGAAAATATATACCCTACTAAAAAGTAAAAATCTTCAAAGTATGATTTAAAATTCTCAAGTTAACAATCTTACGTTATAAAGGGTAGGTTAGGTAATACTATGTAAGTCGTTATAGAGAAGTTTGGTTGTCTTTTAGGCCGGCTAAAGCGGCCTAAAATTATAAAAAAATCCACTTGAAACTTTATAGATTGGGGGCATAGGCATAGGAGTTTATGAATAAGTAATTTAATCCGATCACCGAACGATTAAGAGATTAAAACACAAATTTCATACACTTATCAGATTAGACTTTTTGTAATTTTAAAATTTTAATAATCTGTATTTGGCCGAGCGAAGCGAGCACTTACTATTCAAATTGGCTTTCATTTTGTCCGTCTTTCTGTCTGTTTTTTTGCATGGTAACTCGAAAACTATTGGGCCGATTTTAACCAAATTTGATATGAAGGACCCTTGAAGGGTCTAGTTGTGCCATTTTAACATAAATGAGGCATTATTGATCCTTTAAGAGTCCATATATGGATTAATTTGACACAGAGTCTTATAGGGGATAAATAACTCAACAAATATTAAATCCTTTTTAGTCAAACTTGGCATGAAGGACCCTTATAAGGTCTAGTTGTGCCATTTAGACAAAAATTCAAATTACCTTTGTGAGTACTATGGACCCTTTAAAGGTTCACATGCTAATCAAATTTGAATATAAATCAAAAATATAAGTTGTTAAATGGGTTGGGTAATCGATGACAGAGATTCCGAATATTATTCTTTGTAGTTTTGTACCGAAAAATAGGTTAATATAATATGCCTTCAGCTCTTTGCTCGATCCTGTGTTAATTACTTACCTAGAGAGTAGTTAATTAAATCCTAGTTTAATATTTTTTATTTTGTTTTTTAAGTTTTTAAGTGTAAGAACCTTTTAAAGATTAACTTTAAAAAATTTTCTCAATTACAATTTGAACTTAAAATTTTAGCTTGAACTTATCTACCTATTACTTATGTACTTTTATTAAGAATTTTTGTAAGCTTTAAATTTAAGAGTTTCTTCTAATCCAAATCCATAAAGATCGCAAATCCAGAGCAATTATAATCCCATTTTGTAATTCCTTTTTGTTTTGGTTTGGTATGGATAAATCTGCATGTCTGGTCTGGTGGTCCAAATTCTCAAAAAAAAACCGAAAAAAACCATTCAAAAAGCTCGGAAATTGAATTCTGAGCACTAAAATTCTCAAATTAAGGCTCTTTTAGGTAATTTATTTGTGATGCTATTTATTCTAATCCCTATTTTTTGAAATTTCTTATATTTTTCGGACAAAAATTTGCAAAAATTTCACTATTATGATATTTTTTTAAAGCTTTTTACATAAAAAATTAGTAAAATTTATATAATTTTCATAGACCTAGAGGTTTGAAACTCTCACTATAGCAGTTATAAACGATCAAAATAGTCCAAATTCCAAAATCCCCAAATTTCTGGCTTTTTGACATTTTTTACGAGTCAAGTATCTGGATTTCAGGGTCAATATTATGTTTAAAAACCGGGCTAGTATGACAGGCTTAATTTACATACCTTGAAGATGCAAATAAGCTTTTGTTTGTGTATTTATTAAGGTACATCTTATGAGATTATAAGGCTTAAGGGTTAGGGTTAATGTAGGTGGAATTGGTCATAAAAAAGATAGAAGAAATAAAGTGTTTATTTTGCTTTATGTAGAACGAAATGAGATTTATTACAATCGAGTCCAAATTTGGTGTTTTTAGCTTAAATATGCCTATAGGGGTAGAGTAGGAACAGTTGGGAACAAATTCAGTGAAAAACAGACAAATTTTGAAAAAAATTCCAACTATCCTTCATGTACAGATTCTAGGTTTTTTAAGTTTTTAACCTTTAACCTTTAAATTGACCTTTTAGAACCTAATTTAAGTTTTTAAGGTGTTTATTACTATGTACCTAAAATTTTGATTTTCAGTTTTTTGTTAATTTGATTCTAAATTTTTCATATTTTGCAAAACCTAAAATATTCCCATTTGAATCATTTTTTTCATTTTTTAAAAACACCTTTTTTTTACTATATTTTTAGAAAGTTTATCTTTTTTTACTTATAATTTAGGAGAATTTATGTTAAAAATTTGAAAAGTGAGCATTTTTAGTGTAAAAAATGGTTGAAAAAGTGTTATATAGCCAAATTACTTAGGCTTTAATAACCTAAATCGCTAATTTTGAGTTTAGAACCTTATATAGGTAGCTTATATACCTAGTTAGGTATATAACTGGTATTTTTAACAGCCTAAAATCTCATGCCTCGTCTACCCCATATAAAAGATAGGAGTAGTATAAATCCTAGATTTGGACTTGAATCTTGAGAGCTAATTTTTGACAAATTAAAGGCAAACACAAAGTTCACATTAAAAATGCAAAAATTTCCCAAATTTGGATTTTATTATACCTTTATAGATAGTGTAAATTACAGGGTATCTTAGACTAGATTATAATAAAAGTATGTAAGGATTATGCCAATAAAACATGATCATTAAAAATTGTAAAATTGTGAATTAGAGCAGAGCAAAAGTCTTGTAAAAATTCCAAGTGTTTCAAAAGTATCATTAAAAGTTAAAGTTAAAAGGATCTTACGAATTTTACTATTTATGTAAAATTGTAATTGTTCCCAAAATCGAAAATTTCAGAAATGAAATCCAAGATTTCTTAGATAGATCTTATGGTTAATTTTAGGTCTGAATTACACAAATCGAATAAAAAATTTCAAAAAATTTCAAAAATGTGATAGTATACAGATATGCCAATGGGATGAAATAAGTGTTGTTAAAATCTTAATTGGCAAATTATAATCGTGTTTTTGTGTAGGTTTTATTCATTAAAATGTAAAATGTACTTTGGATGCTTTTTTATAGCCATTTTATTGGCCAATAATTGAAAATGTAAATACAAACACAATAATAAAGAAAAATTAAAAATTTTAGAAAAATCCCCTCCCTCGCAGATTAAAAATTAAAAAATAATTTTTTAAGGGAAGGGGGATTGATTCAGCCTAACCTTTAACCTACCTCTAACCTAACCTAAACTAAACATTTCATTGAAAGGTATCTG
>JAQIXA010000347.1:0-46898 GCA_034699045.1 Nanhermannia cf. coronata Gr-Ori-00579
TCATGGTTTGAATGGAGGGTCAATTAAAGGTCACAAGTGTGCTTTTTGTGAAAAAAGTTTTCCGAAATTCAGTAAACTTTCAGTTCCTATATTTTTCGCATATAAAAACAAGAGTGCTTATAAAAAGTAATATCATGTAAATTATAAAAATTACAAGTATTTGTGAATTCATTGATAATTTTATAAAGCTAGATTTTCCTTTAGTAAGAATTGCATAACGATTTTCTCCAAGTAAATTTGCCAAATATTTCCGATTTAGCTCTAAAAAGTTAACAAAACCCGCTTGGGTAAGCCGAGTATAAATCCTAAGAAATTCATCAGAATTCAGCCCTCTGAAATGTGGTTTGAAAGTTTCCCTACTGAATTCCTCAGAGGTTGAAAAGCATTTGAATTTTTTTATACTTTTATAAATTGCATAATATAAGATCAATTTTTCCTCCTCTTTTTTGACATCTCGAGTACCAAAATTTGAAATGAGTTCAGCCACTAGTCCAAAAGAATAATTGGCATCGAGTGTCAATTTTTCATTTATATGATACAATTTATATAAATCAGCCTTTTTATATCCATTTTTTAGAGCATAATCCTCAAATAATTTTGTCGATTCATTTTCAAAGAGCTGATATTTATAACCATGTTTTTCAAGCTCTTTAAAATTTTTGAAAATGATGGGTGCAAATGGTAAGACACCTAAAAATGTAAATTTACTTTTATTAGGTACAATTACTACATTAATACTAATATTCAATTGTTTTAGAAAGATATCTTACTTGTGCTTGTGACAAAGGTCTCATAATAAAAATTCAAAAGTACACAACTAAATACCCAAATTACAATGATAATTTGAAATTTCCGAATTTCAACACCCTGTTTCAATAAGAAACTTAGATTTTGAAATAAGAATTCATACCTAAATAGGTTTTGAATTTTTACGAAATTGCCAAAATTCAAAAATAGAAAGTGTACTGATTGAAAATATGATAAGAATCCAAATCCAAAGGTCAAAAGGTGCAACTATGTAGAGCCAATTAAGAGACTCAAATTCCAGAGAATTCTGACAATATATAAGAAGCCGAGATTCTTCATGCGAATAAGTGTAATGTAATTCTTCGTTTCCTACAATATTTTTGAAAACTGCGGCAAAAGGTGAGCCACGACGCAAGTTCCAGCTACTTGTACTGAAACGAATTCCAAATGAGTAATTGAAATGATTAATTAGATGATTGAAAATAATCAGAGATGGATTCACATACAGAATGTCGATGAATTTTTGAGAATCAATTATTGTAGCTATTCCACTATATCCTAAATAATATAAATATAAAAAATAATATAAATACATAGGGGAGTGCCGTTAGGCTGAGTTTATATGGGTACGAGACCCGTGAACTCATCTCCTTGTTGTATATTTGTTTATTTATATATTTCTTTTACAATTTAGAATTTAGAATATGTATTTATAATTTAGAATATTACAGATAAGATAGGCCTAATTTAATTAACAATTTGATAATTCTAATGGGAGGTGAATAATATCTCGTTCACCACTCGAGTTCTTACGAAGACTATGATGGACTGTGTGTTCTGCTTTGTACTCGCCCAAGGTCAGATCCTTGATACAGTAAGAACCCAACTCTGCATTCACTTCAGTCTTCAGATTAGTACAAGGGTATTGTACTTCCTTCATATGCTTGGTTCTCGCATCCAGCAGTCTCTTGCATTTAACCCAACATAGGGCCCCTCTACCTTCTTCATCCAACTAAGCTTCTGCCAAGTTTCGAACACTCAGCTCCCACACAGCCCACCGCGGATATCCAGCCGTGCTAACCAGTCTAGCTATGCTGGATATCCCATTCGCTTCCTAAATAAAATCATACAATTTAAAGCTAGCAAAAGTAGTAGTAGTATAGACACAAAAAATTGTATTATGATTTAGAATTTCTTATTAAAACCTTGTGTAATTTTATTTGGATTAGGAGATTTAACTGTAGCTTTTTGAGTTTGAGATTTTGGTTTTGACTTTCCATTTGTTTTTTGAGATACAACTTTTTGAGTTTGAGAATTTGGAAATATGGGCTTAGCATTTGTATTTGTTGATATTTTTCTTCTAGGTTTATTTGAGCATCTTTTTCCTGAAAGTTCAAATAATTTATAAAATTCCAGTTAATTTCAATATAATATGAAGAATTGAATTGTCAAGTATATAAATAAGTATAATTTAAATGTAAATATATACCCATAAGTACAACAGGTTTTTTTCTCAAGTCTAAAAGTACAATTTTCTCTGATCCTCTTGTAGAAGTATTTATTGTAGAAGCTTCTTGATTACTATTAGTATCGGTAGAATTGGAATCTACTTGGTTTACTCGAGATCCTACTTCTGGTTCTGGATCTATATTATTTAAAAAAAACATAATCAAAAGTTATGAATTATTTCTAAGCAGAATTATGTCTTATATTAATTATAGTTATTGGTTTATAAAAATACAAAAAAATGAAATGAAATGCACTAATACACATTATATACCTACCTTTATTAGTGTTTTCATATTTACTCAATTTTTCCACAACTTCAACTAATTCTGCTTTGAGATTTCTGGTTTTTCCTTCTAGAAATGAAACTCTGTTCTCCAGATACCTGAATTTCTTGATCAAATTTACAGTTGGCATTCTTTCAGTGGTTTTTAACTGGATGTAATTAAGAGTTGATTATGGGATTTTATGATTTAATTCAACTTTATTGAACTAAGAATTTATACGGAAGTTGGAAATGTATCAGTAAATAAAATGGAGAATTTCTTCTGGTTGGCAAACACATTCATAGAAAATTTGAAGAATTTTTACAAACTTTTTGTAGTAGGAAAGTGTAGGTTAGTTCCTAGTAACTAATAAAAGTAGATAGCATAGCATTTTATATTATCTTTTCTCTAAAGATAAGATTTCAAAAACAAGAACATGATAAAAGCGAATTGTCTACATATATCAGTATCTGATAATTTGTAAGAAAATTTAAGTAAATAGCCAAACCAAAGTACCTAGAAGGTACTTACTTACATATATCTATCTTACATATTTTCCATTTGCTCTACAGTAAATTGATTTTGGCTTCAAATCATATAACTATTATCTATCCTTAGTATATACGGCTTCTACAATATTAAAAGTAGTTACCTATTTAAAAATACTATTAATTATTATAGAAACTATCATATAGTGGAGGTGCTTTTTGTGATACCAATATTTTCTTTGGTTTTCATATTACTCATGTAATGTATGATAAACAAATTTACAATATTTGTAGTGCCTACCGATAATACATATGATAAAATTTTGTACATAAATGTATGTATTTTATTTAAAATATGCATGGTATTTAATAATTTACTAACTAGTATATAATTAAGAAAATTTAAATAAAAATATAAATTCTTTTAAGAAAGTACAATATAGGTATTGTAAATGGAATTCTCTTTTATTTATAGGTAAAGAAAAGATAAAAATCACTCATATTTATGTGTATGCACTTATTTTTATCGAATCTAGTTGAAAATTAATAGGTTTTCTAAGAAATTTTCGATTTTATTCAAAAAGTGTACATACGAATATATTATACTGCAAAGTGCATTTGAAAATATCAGCGCTTTCTAGAAATATTTGTGGATATTTATTTGAGCCTGTGCGAGTATACTCCGCCAGCAATAGAATGCAGCAGAACAAAATCACCAGAAGCTCAAACGTTTATTTTCATACACATTTTAATAATATGTCTAATATTCATAATATATGGTATAGAATAGGAAGTTAGTAGTTAGTTTATTTAAATATTCGTTTTATTTAAACCTAGGTAGGTTAACACATCAAAAATAAAAGGAAACAACTAATCAAATATTTAATGTAATTATCTTTTGCCAATAGAATTTATGATGAATTTTTTAATACAAAATATGACCGAACTTTAAAAATTTTCATGCAGAATACGATAAGAATTATGTGTAATACTACCTATACATATGTACAGTATACATGGATAAAGATGCAATAAAAGACAAAACAATTTTATTTTAATCAGGTCATTACTGTATTTTTTCAAAATATCTTATTATATATTTTACATCTCTAATCTCTACATGTGCAATATCAAAATAAGATTTTTAAGAACCAAAATAATTAAACCAAGTACCAGTATACTCCGTATTAGCAATCTTAAATTGTGTAATTGTAATTATTATTTTCCTTGGGTATTTTATAATTACTTAAATATCCATAAACTGTCAACATGCTGAATGCTGATATAAACAAATATTCCTAAGAAATTTTACCTACAAAATAAAATGACTCTTATAATTATAAAAATAGTTTGTCCGGCTCAAAGCAATTCGTAGAATACAATAAAAGATACCGTAAAATAAAAATTCCGAAAAAAGAAAACTTTATTCAGAAAAAATATCTAATTTAGGTAATAAATTCATTTAAATTTTATATATTTTTTATACTTATATAAGTAAATATTAATTTTAAGATCGTTGAATTGCATTATAATATGTATGTTTGATCATAAATGCAAATTTAGGGTCAGGCAAAGGAAATAACTATTTTTAATCAGAGATTAAGTTGAAATATGCTGATGTAATCGTATACTCTGTATTAATTGATACCTGCCTAGGTAAGCTATAAAATAAAGCTAAAAATAACACTTTAAGCTTTAAACATCTCACAATATTGACATTCATATTTTTCATATTAAATAATAAAAATAGCAATAATTTAATAGTCATAGGTTATTTAGTTATGTGATGATATATAAACGAATAAGGATATAATTTGTAATTTATTTTTTAATGTCTAAGTCTAATTCAAAAATAAAAAAAATGGCAAGGTAGGTTTTACACTCACCTACTAAATATTAGTAGGTACCTGCCTGAAAGATATTTTATTATTTGTTAAATTTCGTGGAGTTTAACGACACTATTAACTATTACTAAAGTATTACTAGATTATACTCGTATGTAGATATGTGTATTTTATCTTGCGTATTACACAACATAAATAAATAAGTACATAAAATAATAGATGTATATATTTACTGATTATTACTACTTATCCTATAAAAGGTGTCTGGTGTGAGAAAAAAATTTACACGAATGCTTTCACACAGCTTAGATAAGTAAAATTAAATTCAAAATTTAAAGTAGTTTAAGCGTCTTATTTTTAATATTAAAAAAAGATCTAAACTGATCTTAATGATAAGAAAATAATCAACCATTAGATTAGACCATTAAGAAAACTACTAAATAAGTATGTATTATTACAATACATATAAAAATTCAATAAATTCAATATTTAAAACAAAAAAGTTCAAAATTACCAATTTAAGCTAGAATAATAAGCTAAAATAACTTTAAAAAATTTCATCGATATAAAATATTATGTTTTGTTTTCAAATTGATTCATATACAAGTGATTTCTGGGTATTTATGTAATTTTGTATTTCGTAAAAGATTTTTCAACTCAAAATTTACAAAATTGTCCTTTTTTTCTAAGTGTAAAAATATAAATTTTCAAATCAGTCAGGTTGAAATAAAGCTGACTACCTAATACAGATTGAGAAATCTTTAAATTGAGAAATGAAAATTGTTAGAATTTTAAAAATATATTATCATAAGAGTCTGTTGGCCATTAAATTAGAAATGACATACTCGTAAATTTTTAAAAAAACATTAATAAAAGTTTTAAAAATATTTTGATAAAATTTTATTAGAATTTCAAAAGACTATAAAGGTTGGGTAAAAATTTAAAGCTCATTTTTTTCAATTTAGAGTTCAATAAATCCTTCGTTTCAATTTCTCAATTTACTTTTTTTCAAAATGATAAGATCTTGATAAAATTTTACTATAAAAGAAAGCTCTTTATAATTTACTTTAATACTTGATCTTGATCTTGATCTTGTTATTTTATTACATTATATTATGTAGTATCTGTAGTAGTTAGGTACTAGAAGATTACTTACTTATTTAATAATAATAAGTGAGGTTATAAACGAAAGGATATCTGAAAGAAAAAGAAGAGTTTAACTCTCTCAGAAAATAACGGGGATTTTGGTGGTGCTCGTTAACTATGGAACATTGAAGCCAATTTTTTCCCTTTAAAAACCTACCTTAAAGTAAAGTATTGAGCAAAACCTACAGACAAAGTACGTTTACATCCTTACAAATACCAATACTTATACATTGTATATCTAAGTTATTATAAGTATAGTTTCGCTTACATAACTCCATTATAAAAAATCAAGCTGACTGCTGATGCTCAATTAATGTATAATCAAATACTTGGAAATGAAAACAGGGTGGAAATGGAAGTGGTGGAAATCAAAGTCAAAAAAGTCAGTAAGGGTTGGTTTACTCGTAAAGTCAGCTTCTCGATCTTTCTACGATACAAAATTTAATTAAAAATCCAAATATTTTTTCTTAAAGAAAGCAAAGATGCTACAAATCTTAAATTAAAATTTGCCGTATACTCGTATCCGTACTTCAATAATGTACTACCTACCAATTACAATACAACATAAATCAATAACTTAAAATAATTCAAATGGACCTATTAAAGATATATGTAGTCAGTTTAAATTCTGAAATCATTCTATGTAGGTACAGTAAAATGAAATACATATAAATGAAATCGGAAAATGGAAAATATCAACTAGATAGTTAAGTACTTATGTAGATAATTGGATTTAAGATGAATGATGCATAAAAATTAAAAATAGATGCTCAATTAATTCCAAAAATATAATTTCTGTAATAAAAGTCATTTTGCTTGTCGAGTAGTCGAGTATTAATTTCTGCTGTACTGTAGTGTGTGTAAAACGAAAATGTGGAATAAAATATAGGTAGTTTATAGAGGAGAGGATATCAACAATGGGACAAACCAAATTTCAATGGATATGCTAGTTGAGTATGAGGTTTAGTGAGGATCCCGTGAAACGGTACTTATTTCCGCATATATACTCAGTATACTCGTATGTATGTATGTATGTATAAGTATATTCCGCATAGGTGCCAGCAAAACTGAAACCAGGAAGTCAATTAGGCTCTCGAGTGGCTGACTGACTGTGGGGGTCGTTGACCGGCTACGCCTATGGCCACCAAAACTCAAATAAAACTAATGCTTCAAATATTACCATATTATTCTACTGTAATACCTTCTAAAGCCCAACACTCACATGTTTATACCTACTAGTCTATTTTGAGCATTTAAATTTACCATAAGACACAAAATGCAAAATAGGACCTATACTTATCAAGTTCACACATTTTTTGAACAATTTTAAAATATCGAATCGTACGACAAGAATCCTTTCGGTTTTTACCCAAAACTTCAAATGGATTCAATCCCTTTTATATCATTTAAATAACATGGTTTTTAAATCAAATTGGTCGAGTTCGAGTCCAAATGAACTTTAACTCGATCAAGATATACAAACTAATAGAGTTGAATACAACTACCTACAATTTACACAATTTACACGAAATTGTTTATTGAAACTACGCAAATGATTCTGAATTCTGACTCATTTTTGACGTTGATACTTTAAGAAGATAGAATAGTTTGCAAAATATTCGTTTTAAGAGGTACGATCATTTACTTATATAATATAATACGTTTTTTTAAATATGCGTAAGTCAACCCACATTCCATATAATAATATTTGCAATTTACAATGGAGAACATGCATAATAAATAATACAAAATAATTCAGAGAATTATCTCTATTATTTATTATGGTGGTCGTTTCCATTTTCGACTCATTGTTCAACAAATCAGGTAGGTAGGTACTATGCTTTTCCTGCTAATAGTGGGTAAAATTTCGATGAATTTAACTCATATTTAACATACTTATGTAAGTGTGATATACTTACTAATAATATTAGTAGTCAATACTATATTATATATTAGTTTGTACTACATTAGGTACAACTTACAACTAGTTGTAGGAATTCATTATTAAGTTTGTAGGTAAGTATCAGTATACATAATAAGTAAGTATATTGAAAAGTATGAATCATTTGGAACGGGATTTGATGAGGTTACAATGATTCCCGTTTAAAATTTCCATTTCTAATTCACTTTTTTCTACATATCTGGGTAATTACATTTGAAATATTTTAGGTACAACATTTCTCTTATTAAGGCCAGTAATGCAATACAAAGTTATACCTCTACATACCTAGTAGAAGCTAGGTATACTTTAATATTAATGAATTATTTAATCCGATATTAGGTAACTATGATCCAACCTTTGAAAAATAAAAAAAACATGAAATACATACTCGTTCGTATGACACTTAAATCCGCACTGTTGGATTTAAATCATAAGCAATTAAAATTATTCATACTTAAGTATACATGTTTTAATTATAATTAATTTCCAATGTTAATTTTTATGTATGGTTAATTACTACAGATGCTACTTTTGAGCCATTATTAAATGAGGTAATGAGCTCTGGCCTTAAAAAAGTTCAAATTTAGTGTACCTATGATACTTATGTGCTCCTTTTTTAATTGTTTGTAGATATATTAAACTTTTCTTTAAGTAGTCAGTATAGTACAGTATAGTACAGATATAATTATTTTCATATTATATAATAGATTTTAAGAAAAATTTTAAGGAAAAATTTCGAGTAAAAATGACGGAACTAATGATTGTAAGGTAAGTAGAGTATTGTAGTAGCTTGTGTAAGTATTTATGTTGGCCATTTTTCTAATTTTTCAAGGTAATTATAGATATTATTTATACCTGTATTATTATCTTTAAGATTGTTTCATTTTATATTATACATATTTGTATTACTTATACTTATGTTTTATGTATACTTATATCTAGTTGATATTAATTGTGTAGGTGAATTATAGGATTTTAACCTCAGAATAAAAATGTCCTTGGCAAAGAAAACTAAATAATTACATCAGTACTCACATCATGAGAAAATAGAGATAATAATAATAATTTTTATTGTATAATTAGAGTATTTAACTTTTTTTTATTACTTAATATTCAGTAATTAAACATGAGAATACTACTATTGTAGGTAAGCTAATGCCCAAGTTTTGATCTCTAATTCTAATAAGAAAAATCTACTATTTTGATTCTACAATTTTGTCTCATTTAGAACCCATTTAAATCTCCATTTCCTGTTCACCTTCTTAATATTAATTACAATTTGTAAATATCAAGAAATATTTTATAGGTTGATAATTATAATAATAAAAATAGATTTCGTTAATAATTATATTAGATAATTAAAAGTTGCATATACAAAATAGAACTACTGTCTGTATTTACTTCAATTATTACTTACAAATATTTACTTACTTATTACTTTTACTATAATGAGATTTACTACAATACAGTAGAGATGGAAAGCTCTCAAACTCTATTTCATGTAAATATATAAATATCTGTCAGTACCTGTATTGGCACATTTCTAAACCTAAGTATCTACATATCAGTTTGTAGAGGTATCTACTGATATGTATTGTTTGTTGATTATAATTAAAATGTATGTAGTAAAGCCCATTTCAAATTGTAGGCATTAAGTGATAAAAATGGGCTTAAAATATGACAATGAGTGGAGTAATATATTTTTTGTATCTTTGACTTGACCTTTACAATACAATTATCCAAGTATTATGAGCATACGAACAAAATTAATTTTGAAAACTTAAAAAGGAAAGTTTTTCTTTACAATATGTTACGTATACCCTTGACTTACTCAAGATTTTACCCAAAATTTAAGAGAGCACTTAACAAACCCCAAATATCTGTACTTACTACTAAAACTACTACTACATTGTAGTATATGACATAAACATAAATTCACTTTCAAGGAAACAAAATAAACCATACAAGTACCTATCTAAGGATAAGTAAGCAAAACTGTATTATATTGAAGAAAAGTGAAAATTACAACTAGGTATAAAACATTTTTTGTTACATAAAAGTTTTATAAAAAATCTTTGTTAAAAAGTCAGACTTAATCTGAAAGTAGACAGATATAAAATAATAAAAAAATTTGAGGATTTTCTAAAGTTTTATGAGAAAATATGGCTTACTGTATTTATTATCAGTTTGAAAAAAACTATACCCGAATCTACCTTTACATACTGATATTATTAGATATATCTTGAAAGTATCCATGAATTTTTCAACCTACCTGCCTCATACTATATGGCTTATTTGGATTCGATTGGTACAATTGCTAGGTACCTATTGATACTTTATACTGATATAAAAATACTTGGTTTAGAGCTTATGCTATCCTTAGCAATATTAGATATGTCCAAAGTCTAAGAATAAGGGTCCCCCATAAATATTTATTTTTATGCCTAAACCATAGTATAACATTATACCAATAGTACCCTACATATATACATACAATTACAATTACAATACAAAACAAGACAGGTAGGTAGGTAGGTGTTTATAAAGAAAAACATTTATAAAAGTTCAAAAATTGTGAAGTTTAAGTCCAAAAGTAATTGAGAGCCTTGGCGTTCTTTGACCTTGCTCAAATAACTACTAATATTAGTTATTATTACTGTGTAGTAGGGTACCTATATTTTGAACACAAGCTGTCAAATTTCCCGATTCCTTGCACTTTTATTTCTACCTATGACTTGAGGCTCCATCGCATCATATAAGTATAAGTACCTGCCCTACATATATATTACTATGCATATATATAGTATGTACTATCTACCATTTGAACTAAAAGATAAGTTAGTCTTTAAGGCTTGATAAGTAGGTAGGTATGTAAGTAATTTAAAAAGAAAAAATTGAGTATTTCTAGAAAAAAGGTCAAAATCAAGTCATTCGAAAAACAGTTAAATTAAATCCTTTCTCTTGTTTTAATATTTGTCCTATGATAAAGATAAAGAACTAAAAGCTATTGATTTTCTAATATTTAATCGATTAATATATATTTCTAGACAATCATATGACCATTAAAAACTTATCTTTTATTAAGGCATTAAACTTTAAAATCGAAATTTTATCTAGAAATAATTATCATAGAGCTAATAGCTTATTTATGACTTTTAAAGCAAATGCCCTTTAAGTTTTCTCAAGATATTAAAATGTGATTGAATTTACATTATAATAAATTGATGGGCTGTGCTTAAAAAGCTATTTATAAGTAGGTACTCGTATGTATTTCCATTTTTATAATAAGAGGAAGGAACTATCTAAAAGCCTCTCGAGCCTTAAGGGTTATTTCTTTTTATTATCTCCAAAGGTTATCGCTCTATAAAGTAACCTATCTCCTGGTACCTTGATAGCATAAGTAGATAGGTATATTTATTTAATACTATCTTATCAAAGGGACAGTTAAGTTTTTGAGGATTGAACTTTGCATCTGGAGTTCACTTGAAAATTTGAATTTTGAGGAAGTCTTTTGCTTGAGGGTTCAATTTCTCTTGAAATCCTTAAAATAGTCTAAAATACTACATAAATATAAATATACTACATAGCAGGGACTAAAAGGCAACAAAGGGTCGGTTGAGAAAGGGTCAGAATATTTTAATATTTTTATGCATTTCTATTTTTATTTTTCTAAGGGTTTAGCTGGAGACAGCATGGAAGTGCATGAACCCTTAAGACTTGAGAGACTCTTTTTAAGGCCCATTCTTTTCTTCCGTCTTTTTTTTCTTATCTTTCTTGACTGGATTTTATATATACTTTAGTTTAGACTATCTCATATGCATAATAAAATGAAAAAAAGGATCCTTTTCCAAATTCGGATGTCTTTTTGAAATCTAAAAAGCTTTCAATTCACTCCTACTCCAACTTGTACCCTTATGAATAAAATCTACATTTACTAATTTATTCTTTTTTGTGAGTACATATCTATTTATAGTAGTAGGGTACAAAAAACCTTCCACGCTCTCCTGATGACATTTTACATCTGTAAATAGTTTATAAAGGTAGGGTACTTATAGTAGGATACGTGTATACATTTACATATTACATATACCCTTTAGATAATAAAGATTAATAATGAATAATTTTTTAATTCTATTTCCTAAAATTTTGTTAAAATTATTTATGGCAAAATTCGAAATATAATTTCAGTACGTATCTGCTTATTGTTTCTATTGTATTGATTTGTAAAGACACTATATTTCTAATTTGTATCTTTGCATATATGTATAATTCCAAATGAAAAGTTTTTAAAGATACATTTTTGATAAAAAAAAATTTCTTTATTTTGAATATCTAGATTAAAAACACTTTTTTTTGTAACTTGTTTTAAGCATGGATTGAAAAGGTACTTACTTATCTATTAAGTAGGTACTACATATGAATTGAATATGAAAATACACCTTATTCATTATGTATGATTCAATTGAAAATTGTTACCAAATTTTTTTAAAAATTGTAATACTGTAGGTATTACCTACCAGGAAGTTCTTTTAGCGGTTCATCTTCCTTTCCCACTGAATTTCGTAGTGTAAACCACCACCGACATTAAATATTAAAAAATGCATAAACTTTTCTATATGTATTCATTTTCTATCAAGTTTATATTATTTCAAAACGTAAAAGAGCATTGTATTCAAATATAGATAGACAGATGATAAAAAATGTAAATGTTTTTAGCCAGAAATGTGAAATACATTATGAGAAAAAAGTCCATATATTAATCTGACAATTTGATCTTTTTTTTTGCAATACTCATAAAAATGTGTGAATCGCTGCCCTTTGATCGTCAAAATTATCATTAAATGAAAAATCATAATGTGCACCAAACCAACGTAGGTAAGTACTTATTTATAAATGTTCAATTTAGTCCTATTTACTTTCTTTAGAATCGGTAAAATTCTAACGGGAACGGCACTCATCTTCAAAAAAAATAACCTGTACGATTCGAAGTATATTATATTATATTATTTTATTTCATTTTATGGTATTTAGATTTAATTGCCGGTTCAAATGAAATCGAAAGAAGTACGTTCTATCATTACTATATACATACTGGCTCTTCTAGTAGATTACCTGTTGTATCCAAGTATAGATACTATTACTATACTTTTGAGGGTAAGTTTCAAAGGATTTTAATGGCCAAATTGGCAAGGAAGTGTCGGGAAAAGTCTCAAATGAAATGATAGGAAATAAGGAAGATCTTATGGGATACAGCCGAGTGTAACAATTACCGAGGAGAAGAAGAACATCATTTAATAATAACAATAATAATAGTAAGAACCTATCTATACTAAACTACTAATGGTAATTAAAGTAAAAAAAAGAATCATTTTCGCATATATCCACCAACTAACGGGTTCGATCGTCACGCGTTCTTGCCTGCTTTGTATTATGTATTATCGTTACTCGTAGTACATATAAAGCATCTACTACTTATACATTATACTTACTTATCTTGAGGTAAAATGCCCATATAGAGCATTATTGTAGTATAAGGTAGAAAAGTAAGTTGGTGATGGTACAAGTATTGATGATGCATCATGAAGATTGAAGAACCAGCCTCAAGAAAATCCTTTTGGTTTTCATCTTGAGCAATCTACCCTGTACAAGTTTTTTTAATACCTTTTACAATTGCCAAGTATCATAGTGATGTACATAATTATATAAGATTTTTATATCTTGAATTCAAGATGCTCTCGAAGCGTGTGGAACGACTGACTGTAGAAAATAGTGTATTTTGTAAGTTTGTACTTATCCTTAGCATTAGCATTTAGCATTAGAGGAGCCAAGCTAGTGTTACAGAGGCATTGACCTTCGTGGAAATCGAAATGAATTTGAAATAACGTTATCCTACTTACACTTATTTCATTTCATACCTTTATATCTCATATATACAAAGTTATAGATATGAAGATATTTTACTCATACAAATTATACTGTAGATACTTTGTATTACTTACAAGTAGAAGACAATACACGCTGAACAATGATGTCCGTCCAAATACTTATACTCATAGGTACATATCATTATTCTTTGCTTTTGGTGCCTCAAAACCACATTTATTTATCCCTTTTTTTCAAAGTGTCTGAGAAAACCATTTGGAAAATAAAAATAATAACTCCCACTATAAAATACTGGTTTTCGATCACCACTTTTTTACCCTATAAACCCTTACCTATCTAGATTATATACAAAAATTATAAAATAGGTACCTACCTATTTCAACATCTTATTATGTATGTATGAGAACCATTGAGAATCATTACTGTACAAAAAATTAAAACCATCTTCGTTTTCCAATTCCATTTTTGGAGTTTCAATTCTTGCTTTTTTAGAAAAAGAAAGACTATTCGTATTAAAAGATTAGTTTGCAAATATGAGCTTAAAAATGCAGATAAGTATTGTATACATAGATAGAATGTACTTGAATAGTAGTATAGGGTACATATGTTTATTTTATGACATATTGTAGTGGGTTATTAAGTGGTGTATCTGTAAAAGGAAATTTGCATAAGAACCGGTGATTTTGCCTTTAGTAAGGCAAAAGTAGTAGATATATGTATATAGTATATATCAGTAATAGTAAACCAGTATAATTGTATAATAGTAATAGTAATTATATAACAATCGAATCATCTGAGGATGTTGAGTATAAGTTTTAGTTTTGCTCGTAAAATTGCGGAAA
This sequence comes from Nanhermannia cf. coronata Gr-Ori-00579, assembly GCA_034699045.1. Taxonomy (NCBI): domain Eukaryota; kingdom Metazoa; phylum Arthropoda; class Arachnida; order Sarcoptiformes; family Nanhermanniidae; genus Nanhermannia; species Nanhermannia cf. coronata Gr-Ori-00579. Next base: position 14,665 of record JAQIXA010000347.1, read on the forward strand.
GGAAGAATGTTCCGTGAGAATAACCAAATATATATGATTATGATTATATAAGCCTCTACTACTGATACTTACTCAGAGATAGATGTTAGGAAAGTACTTGTACTGTGAATTCAACAGGTATGCAATTTACTAAAATATCTTATGAGGATCTGAGGCATTAAAAAACACATCCGATTCTTCGCCTCATCAAAAGCTGGTAAGATAAATGCAACAAGTTTTTCCAAACCAAGATTAAAGTCCTCATATTTCAGCATTGGAATAGAGCTTGAAGTACATCATACTATAGGGTACTACACTATTATCTGTATGATACCAGGCAGTACGAGTATTTTGTAATGGTACCTGTCGGATTTACATTTACTCCTATGTATCTGTATATGTGTGTATATATGTATATGTAAGGCTCTACTACCAGTCAGTCAGTATGATAGGTAGTGATTTTTAGTGGGGGAGAGCTGTGTTCAGTTATTATTATTATTATTTCTACTAGAGAAGGTATCACAATTCTTCATTTGGCTTGTTTGGGGGTGAGATTTGCTTTTGGTAGTTGAAGATTCACTCTCATCAGTCTGAGTAGAAAATCCTCAAGTCTTATGCTTATTACTACATAAGTACTGCATATTACTTGTATTGTATGATATATATGTATATGAATGTATTTTGTATATGGGGGATGCAATAACTGTTAGCCTTGGCCATGAATCCCTACCTGTTCATCAGTTCATCCTTGGCAGTGGACCTGATAAGTCACTTTTTTCACGAAATTCAACGAGGATTAAAAAGAACAGATTGGCCAGAGAAGAGCACAACACCGAGTTTTCGTAGTGACAATGAAAAGACAGAAAAAGGGAATCCATTTATAATCGTCGGAGATAATCACCGAATTCAGTGATATCGGTTTTCCAAAATAAATTTTGGTTATCGTGGAGGACCAAGTTTAACTTGGGAATCGGAGGTTTGAGATTAGACTCACAAGTGAAACCTACCTATTTCCTTTACATACATAAATAGTACCTATATAATATTACAGTTTCAAGTGTCACTTTTCAAAAATGCCGAAAATATTTTTGATAAAAAATCGGCTACTTCAACAACAACAGAGATTGTTGGAAAACTCAAAAAGAGCAAATAATGAGGATCGTGCCGAGGATTTAGAATCTATTTCATACTCACCAAGTCATCATAATCATTTACAGTTTCAATATCCAGCATCTCCAAAATCACCCAAGGATCTGGTCATAGTACCAGAGGATGAAAGGGACTCTAAAAATAATAATAATAAAAATAATAATAATGATCACTCCGAATCTGAGACTGAAGAACCACCATCAGATGAACCTCTTTCACTTGTCGTTCAAAAAGGTAAAAATATTTTTCCAAATTATAATTATCTAAAAAAAATTCATAAAATATCTAGTTACTTTTGCTTTAATACTGCATAACATCTGTATACTGTATACCTATATGTACAGAGTACTTGTATTGAGATTTGTGTATATCTTAATACCCCGTTGTTGATTCCAAATCTCACTTTTTTTGCATACTTTTATTCCAAGACCACTTTCAAACCTGGCAAGAAAACAGTAAATACGAAAGGATAAACAAGCTTTACATAACATACTCTGTATCTGTAAGTAATCTGTATACCTACCTATAGGTATCTCATTAACGATAAGTCGAGATTTTTTATTTATTTATTATATTATTCACAACATCTATACTAGTTTAGCTTGTATACGAGTACTCGTCGATTCAAATTGTCTACCATACAATTATCAGTAGAAGGCAGTTTTGCCTTACTTTTTTACACATATTTGAATGGAATTACATCACGTTTATTCAAACTCACCATGTAAAATTCTACTATGTACCATAGTATCAGTAGTACGTATATGTAGATGTAATTTTTAGGCAAAAACCTGTCCACCATAAAGGATTGGCTGGAGTGGAGCAAAACCTGATTTAAATATTTTATATTTTTTCCTGACTGCATTATTATCATAGACTACATAATATGTACATAATATACAGAGTACCTATAGACAGACACTAGTTTCTTCATTGGAATACTAGTGTTATACTATAATGTAGGTATGTATTTTATATTATATATTACATACATACATGATTGTGGACAATAATCCAGTATTTTTCAACAACAACAATTTACATTATTCTTGAGTATTTAATACTTGGTTGTGCTATTCTTCTTACATCTGATAATACGAGTTGGTACCTACTCAGGTAGTCCAGCTAGTTTTATTGTTTTTTTACGTATCTTATAATAAAGGGTAACCTGTGCAGCATCTTATGTACAAAGTCTAACTCTAGCAATGAAAATTAATAATAGGATACCCTGCAAAGTAATTTTATATAATCTTTGCAATTCTCGTTTTTCATCTTTTTCTTCATTCCATTTAATTTATTTCAAGTCATATCAAATATGTATACATTTTTATTGTCTTACTCGAACATATCAATTCTATTTAAATTTTTAAATTAAAATAACCATAACCTTCCATTTACTTGTACCAATTAATTGTCATTTAAAGTCTTTTTTACATTTAATAACATACCTACTATGTTACTTTACTACCTAGCTCCCTGGCCTGGGATTTATCAATCAGTGTCTCATTTAAATGGAAAATTTGCTTATTGTTCTTGTTTATTGAGCTTCGTGACAGAAGCTATAAGGCCTAGGGTAATATCTAGATGCTGATTACTAATAATAGTTCAACATACATATTCTGGAATAATTTCTTAAATGTAAGATTTGAGAAATTAGGTCTTAATTTGAATAACAATAACATGAGCATTCAGCTATACTTAGATAGGTCATTCGATTTGGGATAGGGACATAGGTAGGTAATTATCCTATTTATTTATTTTTCTAAAAATGCAAAGATTGCATGTGAACTCAAATCGATTAAAATTACGCAATAAAACATCTATTACTACTGATACTATAAGTAAGTATATTTAATAAAGTATAAATTTCAATTCATAGATTTAAAATAGTAATTTCCAGAGTAGGTTTTGAGTACAAACTGTACTTAAAATAATTTTCAAACACATCACATAATCATAAATACAATCACAATCACATCATGGCAAATTAAGGGTTGGGTTAAAAGTGCATACCTTAATCATAAAAATAAAATAAAATAAAGGAAGGAAGGGGATAGATTAGAGCTATAGTATTACGTAAGTCATACTTAAATATCCTTAAATAATGTCATTTGGCAAAAAAGTCTAAAATATGATTTTCATATGCACACATTTAATTGAATATTTATGTAATTTTTTGTCACCATCATACATATACTATTGTACAGGAAATAATATACCACAAAGGTATTAACGGTACGAAAGGAAGTGCTTATTTTTTTTACCCAACTTTATAAGTCATGTTTTAAAATATAAAATATAATATTTCCACAAAATAAATACTACAGATATACATATGTAGGAAAAAATCTCAAGATTTTCTTAAGCATTTTGGGGAAAAAACTAAAAGACAATGGACAATATGTATGCAAGTACATACATAGCTAGTACCTAGTAAAATGAGAATTCATTTTTTAGTAAGAAACATCTGGACATGTAGAATTTGGGTTGTTTTTATACCTGGATTCTGAATATATTTTTTTATAAAACTTCATAAAAATATGAGTCCACTTGAAAAACTACCTTTTCATCAACATTTTCTTAAAAAATTGAAAAGGGTCCTCGTTTCCGCTTTCATCATAGTCATACTCGTAGTATTAGTTTAAGGATAATTTTTCCTCCAAAAAATCATCAAAAGAAATTTATTTAAGGGTCTTTAGTTTCTAAACGGCTGATTAGATTTTCAAATCTTAAGTATACATACATCGTGGGAAACGATGAGAATTTTTAATACATTTCTTGTATTCTTCTAATTGAAGGAGACGAAGGAAAAAAACCTGCATTTCTATTTACATTCAAATTTACCTTCGGCCTAAAGTTTACCTTACCTACTAGAGTACCTTAGAGACTTAGAGATACGATCCTTCAAGGGCTCCCTGAAATTTGAAACTTTCTCTTTCTTAATATTTGTCCATGTCCTTCCGCCCAAAATCTCAAGATTTTCAACAAAACTTAAAGATTTCTATTTCTACCTACTGCCTACAACTTACATAAGTGCTTAGCATATACTTTATACTGGTAGATTTGTAAATAGGCTCTAGAGCCCTTGTTTTTGTCCCATAAAATAAAGAAATTCATAAAACAGCTAGACTACATATAGGATCTCAAAATATCCTCAAGTGTGTAATCGGATTCGTAAAAGCGAAATTTTCAATAGAGTCGAAAGTGGGCGGAGAAATAAAACTTGTATGAAACGTAGTAGCAAAAAAAAGAAGAAGAATAAAAGTGTACATATTTTTATTAAAGAATTTAACTATGTTGAATTGAAGTAATTTACACATACATACCTAAGTACATACATAACTACATAGGTACATATCCACACAGGTACAAAGTATAAAAGGATAGTGATAGATAGTTAGGTAATCAAAAAAACTCGAAAACCAAGGCCAAGATCGAGAAAAGGATTTAGGCATAGTTGGCATTTGAGTCAACCTGTTGCTCAGCCTGGGTGCTTGCCAACTCAATTTTGCACCAAGAAAGGCAACATATGTACATGATGGAAATGGTACATACATTTATTATAGAAATACATTCATACTATTAGATAGCAGATAGGTACGTACATACATAGATTGGTAATATTGTGCTTTTTAGCTCGTATAGACAATTGTGTATACTTTTTCGCCCTAACGGTCACGGGTACCCCGGTTCAGCTCAGGCAACGGGGGCCCGAGGCTACAGCATACCTGCCTATATTCAAGACACACATACAAATGGAACCTTGTTTCAAATCTTAAAATTATTCTATCTCCTACAACCCCATCCTTAAAATCCTTACCTTCTTTTTCTACACACCCCTTTGACTTCAAAACATAAGTACTTACTACTACTCACTACTACCTACTAACTATTTAACTTACCTTCATACTCGTAGTACTGTAGTTGTATGTATTATTATGTTTATTCCTTGCATTTCCAACTTTTTTAAGAAGATAATGGTACCTGCATATTTGTACAGGAGACTTAACGGGCAGATACCGAGATCAAATGGGGACTTTCGATTTTTTAACAGTACCCTAGCCCATATCACATATAGTGTAGGTACATATACTTCATACTGTACTTGTACTACTTAATATAATGTACAACTACTATTTATGCTATGCTTTTGTACATATAAAAAAATAACTCGTTTCACTTTCCTCGGGCGGTGGCCCTTTAATATGCAGTACACACTGAAGGTATTTTAATTTGCTCAAGTGTCCATTTCATACTCATACTATGCAGTCTCTTTTACCTATGTACTTATGTACAAAGGTTATCTCTATAGAATACAGGTGTATTGGGTAGAATGTGGCTTTAATTTTAAAATTTTAAATATTTAATAGCCTCTGGACGATCACGAGTTGTTTCTCCAGAGGTGTGTTTTATCATTTTTATTTAATGTGAACCCCGTAAGCAATCGAATAGCTAGACAAAAAATCGTTAAAAATTGGAAATACTTTAAAACTTGTAATACATTAAATGTATTATTATTTAGGTAGGTATAGTAGGTACAACTACTACATATTATTCTATAAATTCTAAAATTGCAAAATACAGTCCTTCAATTAGTCATCTGTTGTAGATCTATGTTTAGATGAGGCAGACAATAATGATCAATCAATTCGTCGTGAATTAAATTGCTAATAAATTGTATAACAATATATTAGCACTATAGTTCTACTCTAGTACATGTAATACATAAATGTAATGGCATAAAATTTAAATATAAATTATATTATAATATGTATGTATAGTATGTACAGTATACAGTATAGGTATAAATGAGAAAATCGGCGAGGCGTATCAGCAGATCCTTATTGTTGTAATAATAATTTTTTATCACTTTTATATGTACCTACTTACTAGACATTAAAATATTATGTGCAAATATTAATACATATTACATATATGGTAGGTATTAGGTATATAGGTACATGCATTAGAGCACAAAAATTACTATTTGAGGGTATAAAAAATGTCGATAAAAAAGAGCACAAGCCATTATTAAGATTCTTAAATTTTAAATACAACTTGAATTTATAAAAAGTAGATTCTTTATTCTAGTAGTGGAGTAGTACTTCAAGTAGTAGACTAGTAATACATAGCAATGTAGACAGTATACCTTGGCATTGATATTGAACTTGTCTTCTGTTCTGTTCTTGAGAGCTTTCATAATAATAATATTACATACATACATATCCTAGGTATATTAAATTAAATTGAAATAAAAAAATACAATTCCTAGTTTTTGCACATAGTACTAGCTGTACAATTACATGTACTACAACACTACTAGTAACATTTCAAAGGTATAAAAGAGGAGGAGAAGACCCTGAAGATTACATGAGTTGTACTTACATATATACATACACATAAAATATGCTTCTCTTTCAATCTCAATTTTTTTCTCTTCATTTTTAATAACATTTGATTCATCATGCTTTATAATTCAGGTCCAGAAAATCTATTCACATTTTTATAGAGTAGTTACCTACATTACATACATATACATATACCTAATGTTATAGCGGAGGTACCTAAATTGAAAAAATACAGATAGACTAGGTACACCATACATATAGGTACACATATACCTAGTAGATATACAGATATGTATTTAGCTAAATAAACATTTTTCATGGATTGCCAAGCTATAAAATTATGCAAACGAGTTTTATTCATGTCCAAAAAAGACGAAACCAAGGTCAGGCTGACCGCTAACCGCTTTGTATACATTATAAATATTTTACATTTACTTTTTATACATAGGATTAGGTACATATAGTCGTATCTGTGTATTTCTCCAGTAAGTTTACATACATAGTAAGCCTTCATATCATGATACGCCTTAAAAACCTACAATACCCTATACCTATACTGTATAATAACAATTTACCTACCGATCTTCTTATTTACAATATCAGTATTAGGCTCTAGTACCTATATGTATTATGTAGTAATATAATTCAACCCTTCAAGGGTCCAAATCTCTATCAATTAAATATTTTTGGCCGTGCTCAACTCTCCCTTAAGATTTTGGAACATCTGGCCCCTTCTCACTATTTTCATTTTTTTCCCTTTCAAATAATCATCTTGAACTTGAATTTTTTTATTTTTTTCCTTATTTAACCCTTAAGGATACACTCACATCTCCGTTCGAATTGAAATCTCGGAAGAGCCCTACTGTATATCATTGCCACCGCCGTTAACAATACCCTTACCTTTCTTATCCTTTCGAGCCTTTTTCTCAATTTTTTACTTCTCAAGATTAGTCATCATATACCCTATACTATATAAGTACATAGTGGACACTATACTTGTAGTTTAGCTGTAGTGATATATATCCACTACACTGTCTATAAATAGTAGGTATTTTTGTTTCCTTTTGCATCTCAAGAAGAATTAAGTAGGTAGAAAAAAGTTTGAATTCAAGTTGAAGGTCTTTTTAAGGGCTCGATGATGAAGTCGAGATAAGCATTCTATAGATAGGTACGAGTAGTTAGGTATAAAAAAGTAGATTTATTTTTTTCTCTCTCATCATTATTGAAGTTTGATAAATGGAGTTTAACAAGAGCTAATACTTACATTCATATGTCTACATATCTATTTAGACTTGTAATTAGTTTATTCACAAGTTTAGCAGTGGGAGAATTATATAAGTGTACTTTTTCATCTAATATTTGTATTTGCAGTAATAGTAGTGGTAGTAGTACAGTACAGTATATTATAATATGTAAAATAACATCAATCTAACTCTCATCTCACCTACCCTCCAAACTCTCAAATCAAAAGTCCAGAGAATTGCAAACTATTGCGTTGTAATTCAAGCCAAGCTTGTTCTTATACCAGTAGGTTTAAATAATAAAATTGCAAACATCAAAACGGTTTATTCATATGCCTACATGCAATGATTCTAGTACTATGCAATGTACTACTATTTATAGTACTTTATATATATGTAGTTAGTAGTATTTGCTAACTTGAAAAAAGTTTAAAATAAAATATTTGAATGACAGAACAAACATACTAGTCTAGTGACTATAGTTCTAGGCATGGGTACATACACACACATAAGCATAGACAGACACACTACAAGATTACCCTATCAAATCAACTCTTGTGTATTCCAAAGGTATGACTTAATAGCCTCAGGTATTTACATATCAACGTAGCACATGAATGCTAATCCTACTAATAGATAGTTAAAACTCATATTATCCGCAGATTTTTTTTAAAACCTACTTTTTCTTATATGCCAACTGAAAAATTATGATATGATGTCATTGGTGGAAAAAAAACCACACCTTGACCTTCAAAGAGAGAAATAGCAGAAAAGATAGGTGTTGCTCATTTATTTACAAAAATCTGAGACACTATGTTTAATACGAAATTAATCTTGTCTCGTGGAATTTATCCAAAATATTATCATATGAAATCATTTTTTGCGTATTATACTTACGATTTATACTACTACATACCTACTAGTATGTCTGGAAACTTTTAAAAAATGTACCGTCGTCTTGTGGTTACTTTTTTTTTATTCATTTTTGCTCTTGATTCATGATTTTAGTACTTTACTTTTCCCACATAAGTTAAGTGAGGCATGGGTAGGGAAACTCACGGTATATGAATCCATCCACTTTTTATAAAAAGGTATTTTGAAATTGAGTAGGGAAACAATAGACTTGTTTTTTTACTTACATTTTATGCCCAAAAATAAAGCAACTACTGTATACAGTATGAATGTAAGTAGATAGTAAAATAAAGAAAAGTGGATTTTTTTAAGAATTAGCCAGGCGAGAATAATAAGATGATGGAATGGAGATGGGTGGGTTTTTTTAAGAGGAAATAAAGTTATATATATATTGCTTAAATAACAAAAAACGAAAGCAATCACCTTATAAATCAATTCAAAATACTAAAAAAACCGATACCTATATTGTCAATCAATCCTGGGATTTTTTTAAATAAAAGTCATAGATTTTAAGTAAAGAACCTTAAGGTAGGTTTGATCTGAGTTTTTGAGGAGTAGGAAGGACATTTTTTGCCCGATTGCCTCACCCAAAGGTAAATATTTTGTAATAAAACTAAAACGGGTACAATAAGATTGACGACATAAAATAAGAATAAAGTGTGTAATGTGTACGCACTGTATTGAGGAAGTTTAGTACGAGTAGAATAAGAGTAGTAAATTTCAAGAAAAGTTACTTTTATTTTTGAAGGTCTTCCAGGTATCAGTGAGTAGATAGAATGTATTCTCGTAGTACTTTATAGGGCCAATGAAATTCGGAAGGACCCACACGGTTGACAAAAGCAAATTGTAAGTAAGTCAAAGTCAGGTGTAATAAAATTTCTCTAAAGGACTTTGAGAATTTTAAATTTAAAAAGGTTTATGGTTGAATTATCCTATCCTAGGAAAGGTATTTGAGGATACTTATAAAAGGGACATTTGGTTTATAAATCTAAATAGCAGTATCACAAGTATGTACTACTTGTGATACAAGATGGGTTTTTGAATTTTGGACACGAAAAAACCGCTATTGTTCGTATTTTACATTACTTACATTTCCATTTCCTTCATTCTAAGTTTAATTCTTATACTTCTACTTAAATGGTAGGTAGTAATTCTACATGACAGTGTAAAATTTTTCATATTCATATTAATAATTCCATATGATTTGAGCATTCTTGAAATAATTTCCAAGACAAGACCTATACATATCACCCTCTGAACTTGAAGTAAAAGACAATAATAAGTTGAGCCATTTTCCAATAACTTCTCAACTGACTTAGACTGATGATCCATTCTAAACCATTTAAATATAGAGGCGTAGAATATGTATCCTTAATAATTCCAAAGCATAAAAGTATAGGTATGGATTATGGATATACGAATGGTCAGTTTAATAAATGGTTCTGGCCATTGAACCCTATTAGTTAGGCAGTAACAGCTCCAAGTCGTACATTCTAAAAATATACTTCTTAATAATTTTTTGGGGGGTGGAGACTTGGTATGTGTAAATGCATATGTTATAGTATTTAAATAGTACTTAACTTGAGTATTTTAAATGATAATAGTTAGTACCAATACTAGTACACTAGTACTAATAACTACTGACTAGTATGCTTTATATTAATAGTCGTCCACAATTTCTAACGGTTTCAGGCGAGTTGTAGGATTTTTTGAGAACTCCTTATCCATGTTTGGTTGATTGGAAAAATCTCCCAAATCGTAAAAATAAAACTTGGAATCATTTGAGTTACAGATCATTAAATTAGGAAGAAACCCCTTCCGCACTTCCCATCTCTTATATATCTCAGGTGCAAAAAAAGCAAATACCTGTATCTATAGTACCTATTGGGTAAAATTTAGAATAGTAAAGATAATGGGGATACCTACTACTTAAGCATACTGTGAGAAATCAGAAATAAATGAGGTTTGAAAGGGAGAATTCATCATGAAACCAGTCAATCTGCAGCAGGTATAAAAAACTTTGAAGAAATGAGAAGAAAGATAATAAATACGCAGATATATCGAGTAATGGTGTTGGTGGTGGTGAAAGAACAGAGGGTGAATAAACTTACATAAGGTATAGGGTAAAAAAAGTGTATTTTTTACCATCAACTACTACTAGTAGTAGCATGTGTACCTGTGCAAATGCACAGAATTATTTTTTGCAAATTTAAGAGAGCATATTTTGCAATATAAAATTCACTAACTGAATTTCACAATGAACTTGGAGTTTGCTCTGTTTTTTTTCGATGGAACAAATCTTTCCGGAAACTCTAATTTTATGGAACCAATTACATGTATCTACTATCTACTTATACTGCTAAAATACTATACAAGTACATTTATATATTGAAGGTATTTTGAAGTTGAAAATAAATAGATTAGCTCAGCTATAATATAAGAGAAAAGATTGACAGGAAATTAGATTGAGTTTTTGAATTAAAATCGCTTCATTTCAACTCGAATTCGCATTGACATTTGACAAGGGCGAAAATTTACATTTGTAAAAAAAATGTAGCTAAAAAAATTGAAAAATGTAATTATTTTTCAAAGTATGTAGAATAATTAAAATCATAAGTTTCTGTACAAAGATATATGCATACTGATAAATTACAAATGGGTTGGCCCCATATTTTTTGAATAATATAGGATAGTATGAATAAATTATTATATAATTTTGGGCATTAGGATGAGATTTGTAGGCGGTTTAGGTTTAGTTATTTTATCCCATTTCAATTTTCATTCATTCAGTATTACTAAATAGGTATTATGTTATCCTGTTTTGAGTTTTTTTTAAAACTCCAAAAGATCCAGATGGGCAATATGCATTTACTATTAGTAGGCAATAATTCGAGTTCCAGTTTTCCACTTAATTATTTGCCATTTAAATTCAACATTTACATTTACGATCCGAGGCCATGAGACTGACTCTTGTAAACTTGTAGAGCCTTATATTCCATATGAAAATACTTATTATATTTACCTCCGTATTTGCATTTACTTAATAGAATACTAACTATAAGCATAAGTGAGTTTTATGTTTATATTCTCATATAATATGCACCTCAAATGGGATAAACGTATTGTTTTCTTCCATATAAGTCTAATTCTAAGTATGCATATGATATAGATATGTATAAATAGAGAATTTTTATTCTGGATCTTTTGTTCAATAAATGAACAGTATGTCTGTTATCTTCATTTCCATTCTGGGTGCATACACATTAGCATTAGTACTTACTAATCGTAAATACTAAAGTACTTACCATTTATTTGGGCAAACGGCTATAAATGTTCTGTTGTTTGCAAATTTGCATAAAAATTCAAATTTTATTCTATCCATTTCTGGACATTGTCTCCACTTACATACACTGATTACTCATACTGATACTCATTTACTGATATCACTGTATAAACTTCCTATTCCTGTTTAATAGATTCCATTTTTTTAAACCTCGAAAAAAGATAGTGATATACAGAATATAAATTGTCTCGGAAAGCCGATAAAGTTATTGAAATTAGAGATCAAATCATTGATTTTGATGTAAATATTTATGAGTTAAAGCCAACTCTAGACATGTATTAGATAGACATTTAATAAAATACAAAAATTCCATAAAACAGATACATTTTTCAGATACATTGAAATTTATCCAGATTTTTATTAATTTGAATAGGGCACGGTAATTTTAAACTTGTACAACTATGTAAACTGTCCTTCTCTTGTCTTCTGGGATCATGAACTTACTTGTATGCGAGCCATCATTCTCATGTTTAATTATAATTAAGTTGTACTTATACATGTGCGAGTAAAATATAATTAAAATTTATTTTTCAAAAAAAATCCATAATGTCTACTTACTTTATATTTTTGCTTTAAACAGAAAACATTTTATGAACCATTTAAACATTTGTCTTTCAAATATACTCATTAAAATTTGCACATAGCAAACATACCTTTGCAAATATCTACATTGTATAGTTTTACATATGGTACATACCATGCGAGTACATATATATATAGTAAACAATGGTCTCCATTGTTATAAAACATCACAAATTGAAATGGTTTTTATACATACATACAGTACTTGTACATTATATTAGTAATGTACTAGTATTGTGCCGTGCTATGAAAAAAGTTAAATAAAAACCTTGATTAACTTTGAAAGTTAAGGTTTTCAGGATCCAAATGGACAGCCCAGAGCTGCACGAAAAGAATCTCACAAAGTCAAAGTCAAGTTTTTTTCATTTCACTTAAGTATTACTTTTTTTACCACATCATTCATACAATACTTTTACATACATAGTATTTCAAAAGTAAGATCTCTCTTATTAGAAAACTGAAATTCACAAATAATTTTTGGACAAAATAGCAATTATAAATGCAAATACAGATTATCAAAATCTTAAATAATGACTTTTGCTGATAAAGCTAAGACTTTTATACTATCTAGTTCTATATAAAAACCGACTTGTTCGAAGTTGTAATGGATTAATTTATTACGAGTGCATGTTACGATTATAATGAAATTAATAGTCATTAACTGAAATTGATGTACTACTATTACATAAGCTTTAATAATTAAATCTAGAATAAGATTTGTGCAAAAATGTAGTATCTGTATGTATAAAATAAAGGATTTTGAACAGTTTTTGACATTATTTAAAAAGTACATTGTATATGTATTATAAGTATGGAGATAATAGCAGTACATGGTAGAAATGGAAGAGGTTTTGAATTTGAATTATTTCTCATGCTTATTATTGAGTTACTAAACCATCTAACAGGTTCATTTTCCCCTAACTAACTACCTACTTATATGCTTACATAAGTAACTCTCCCTCTCGAGCATGCAACGAGTACCTCTATTTCTCATAATAATAATAATACTACATACATAAAATAAACTACCTCTTGCATACAAAAAAGTTGGCAAACCAAAAAATCCCAGTCTTAATGTACTACATAATTGCAAATCTTATATCAAAGATTCCAGAATTTTGCACATACACTACAAACAAGTACTACTTACATATTATGTATATCAGTACATTAGGGGGAGGTTTAAAAGTGGAGGTTGGGCCAAAAGTTCTGCCCACTCAAAATCCTCAAGTTCTTTGCCAAGATCTACTGCTTTGATCCAATGAGAATTTTGATGATTTTTTTACAAGTCTCAATTTTGCACAATCATTTTAAACCCCCATGTACTACAGGTATAGGATTAGTGCTGAGACTTGATTCTTCATGGATGTGCAATTCTTCTCTATTTCATTTCAACTTGACTTGCAAAGAATGAAAATTTTTGCAGTTAGGCCATTCACCTTCATTCTCAGCTTTAACTCTAACTCTGGCTCAGGTATAAAGAACTTATATACCTAGAACTAAAAGCTGAAGCCATCATCATTATCATCACCAGGCTAATCATCATCATCATTTTTCATTTCTACGAACTTTTCATGTATGATTGTGGGATTTTTTTTTCAGAAAATACGAACCAACTTACCCCAAAAACTAACTAAGATTCTGATCATCGTGACTTTGGCCAGGCTAGGTAGGGGGATAACGAATTTTTAAGTATTTTTATGACAGCGCACAAAATCCTCTGTTTTTTCCCCTAAATTTGCACACACAAATAGATACAACAGAATACTGACATTTTAATAGGGTAAAGAAATGATATTTTTTGCCATATACTCATTATGTACAGAGTACAGGGATACAAGTTCCAAAGCAAAGCAAATTTTTTTTTCATTTCATAGGGTGGAACGGTAATTTGAAAGTGAATCATGAATCATTGTACTTGAAAGAGATTTTATTTTATACCTACTACTATGTAGTACCTACTAGTAGAATAGAACTAAAAGTATACGAGTAGAATGAATTTTAAGTATGAATTTTGAATTTGCAATTGTTTGATTTGTACAATTGTACACAACATAATGCATAATTATTTGACTTGTATTCCTTATGTAAGTATAAAAAATATGTACTTATTATACAGAATAATAAAATGTATTCAATTGATATTCATCTGGTGCTTTTTCCATGATGTTGCTGGAAAAAACTTATAACAATTCATTCAGACATAAAGTACCTATATACTGCAGATACATACTTAATAAGTAAATACTTTTTTTTTCGAATATTATTCACCGTCAGTAGGATAATTATTTTATAGTTAGATACGAATTATTTTTATTCTAATTACATGATTTATACCCATCTCTTTACAATAGCATATGAAAAAAATATTTATCGTTGAGCTTTTTATAGAGGAAACTAAAATAGTTGGAGGACAACTGCTTCATACTAGATATACTACTGTTGTAGTAGTAGGTAGTGGTAAATATAATATGAATCTTTAAAGTGAATTGAATGCAAAAATAAAAATATTTTAAATATCTACATTATGCTAATCAAGTTAGCTGGTGATTCAATTACATTTTTTCTATGAATACCTTAGATTTCAGATTATGCATAAAGCAGCGGGTTTTTATACTATTACTTGTATATAGGTATAAGGCAAATAGGTAGTATTAATTATTCATTTGCGACTCATCTCATAATAATACATTCGGCTATGTAAGCAGTATAATATTTTCCTGATATTCATGATCAAAACAACAATATCACGAGAAAGGCTCTAGACCCCATTTCCTTTCTTTTTATATCAATTTTGATCTTTTTTGCGTTTGGCAAATTCAGATACATAGTATTTTACAAAGTATCTATATTTTACAATATAGGGTACATAGGAGTGCTAGTAATAGTAGGTACCCTACTAGACTAGGCATAAGTATGTAATAAGTATCTAGTATAACATACATACTTATCCTTAGATATTTGCAAATATGTTTTTGATGATTTCTGAGAAATAAAACTTGTCCACAAGTTTTTGTATAGATAATTATAAATGGGTAGTGAGAGGAAAGTCCGGTTTTTAGTTCTTGATTTGCCAAATTTGAAAACAAGTACATAAGTAGGCACTAGCATATATTGTAGTTTAAAAAGGAAATGAAATCCCGTTGTTTTTCTTGTTGTTGAGTATTTAGATGGTGGTGAAGCTTTTACTGGTTGTGATTCAGACTTAAAAATTTTCAAAACCATTATGATCATTATAGTATAAGGTAGGTATAGGAATACGGATAGGATTATAAAAAATCCAAAACTAGAGGTTCATTGTGTAATAAATGCTCAAATGTAGGAGAAAGGGTATAAAGTATTTATCAGTACTTACTCTGTATAAAGTATAAGGTATAAGAAACTGAAAAGGCAAGTTTGGATTTCATAAGAGAGACTAACTTGAAATTTTTTTTTTAAATCTTTCAAACCCCCTTCCCTGAGATTTCAAGTCAGTGTTTTGTATTTTATTTTATACCTACTAGATATAATTGAATGCATCATTGTTGGATAAAGTTTGAGACTGACAGAGGCGATGGATTTTGGACTAAGGAAATAGAAGGGCAACGAACTACTTCATCTTATATGAACATATATGTATTTACATGTACATGCATGCAAAGATTGTTAAGTATACCTGAGCCTTAATCTCAAGTTCTAAATTATCTTATATAACTTATAGTTATGACCAAAGATCCAACCAAATAACCAAACCAAAGCTAAACATTTCTCATGTTTTTAAGATAATAAATGATGGTCAAACCGAGGTGATTATATTTTTTTATAGAAATAAGGTAAAAAAAAAACAACTGTGGGATCTGGGATTTTGGTTCTAATAAAATGAAGTAAAAATGATGGATAAAAGGAACCCTTTTGCTCCTTTAATCTGTACTCCATGACCAATGCATTGAATACATGTGTATCTTTGTATAAAATTCTATTAGACTGAGGTGATTCAGCAATTGTTTCTATTGGTGGTTTCCATTCAATTGAAATTGAAATTGAATTAGAAAAATCTGGAATTCGATGGGAAATTTTAGACTGACATTGGCTTTGATAAGGTCAGTTTTTCTAATTATTGAGTAGGTATGGTTGTGTTGTATGTCGGATTTTATGAAACAACAATTGGATTTTTATTTTATTTAAATTGATCTAAGTATTCCGGATTAAACAGTATAGTTACTACTATATGCAGTACCTATCTTTGTATTTTGTATCACTTTTATGTAGTGGAATTTCAAAACTTGATTCTAAAAAATGTTATTCAATTACAATTTGAATTTGAGTATTATAATCTAATTCATTCTTTATTTGATGTCTCTAATGGATTTTTTTTATCTCGTTTTCCTTGATAAGCTAAAGGTTTACCAAAGTTTAAACCACCCCATCAAAATACATTTTTATTTTCAAATAGAGATTATAGGATAGGTAGTAGGTGTACTTTAGTACTAATGTATATACAGATACATGAGTTAAGTTTATGTAATTTCTTTTTTCCATTTGAAAAAAATTAAACTAATGGATTTTCAATGGAATCGATTTTTAACTAATGCTTTTGCTATTGTTTATCTTGAGCTTGATTTTATTTTGATTTCCTTCTCTTACCTTACCTTACTTGCTTCATATACTTAAATTAATATATATCTGTAGGTACGTTGTATTAGCCAATGATTTTTAAAAATGATTTTTTTAATAACTTTACAGGTTCACAGTTAAAAGATGGACATTTTAAACTTGATTTGACACCTCCAAGACCTTCAGTGATACAAAGAGCCCCAGCCCCAAAAACCCCAGAGTCGTCTTTTCCACCAGAACAAGATGCACCACTCGACTTCAGTCAGGGCGATAGGTACAGAAACAAAAATTCAAAGTTTTTTTTTGGAATTAAAAATTAAATTTTTAGACGATACTGATATTTACAGAATATTTTGTAACAGAGTATCTGTTATTTTTGAGTTGTTTTGAGTAATTTTTTTGGATTTTTTTAAACCAATAATATGACATTTTTGTAGGGGATCCAGTAAAAAGAATGAACCAAATGAGTACGAAGGAAATGGTCCACCTCGAGGTGGTCGAATTACCGGGGGGATCTCATCTAATGGGGTGAACGGGAAAACGAATGGAGTCAATTCAGGCGGGATCGATAGCAATCACAATCATTCCAATCCACCACACAGCAACAATACCAGTAGATCTTCGAATGGGATCGGAAATACGCTGAGTAATGGTGGAGGAGGCGGGTATAATCGCCAGCTAGCCTCGGATCCACTGCCACCGGTTCACAGTCTTGGACTTGGCGGACACTTCTGTTCAAATAACCAAAACGGGAGTAGCAACGGCTCTAATGGGGGTTACATGTCTCGATATGACCCAAGACAGACTGAAGCACTTCTAGACGTGTGTGTTGGAGGACCTGGAGTTGGACATTTAGGTCATGATCCACTGCTACTACCATTACCCAGTCCAGAGTCATTGCTAGAGTTGGCGGAACTGTATAGAGACGACCCTCCGGTACATGACGTAGGTAAGTAGTGTCAGAAAAGTAACCAATGTTCCAACAGAAAATCGAGAGAAAAATTTTAATTTAATTTAAATATAATTTAGAACCTCCACAACCAGATCCACCTCCATTATTAGCATCTCTTCAACCACTGGACCAATCTTCTATGCAAAACTCGGAGCACTGTTTCTCTTCTGGTGGTGGAGGACGCGAGTCTCGACATTCTCAACACTATCATTCTAATAGGGATAATAATAATCACATGATTAAGCAAGAACATCAGCATAACAATATGATGGAAAGTAAGTACAGACAAACACAAACTGTGTGTGAAGCTAGCTAATATTGTATAGGATATCAAATTAGTAATAGAAATAATTAATGGATGATAATAACTTTTTTTTGTTGTAGGTCGTCACAATCAATACATGCAACAAAACCATCACCACCAACAGCATCAACAACAACAACAACAACAACAACAGCAGCAATCAACCAATGATTTTTTCAACTTCGGATTTAACTTCACGGATGAATTCAACGCTGCACTTGACAATCAACTAAACCTGAATAATAGCATGCTCGGAGGTGGTCAGATGGGTCATTGTGGACAAAATGGACAAATGTCCATTTTAGGCCTCCCGTCCCCATCGATTTCGTCACCGGCCCAACTCTCCCTGCCTTCTCCACCGTCGATCAGTGGGGGATCTCCGCCAGCCACCCCGCTTTCACCACCACCATCGACACCTGGACCTTCACCTCCTAATTATAATACTTCTGTGGCACATAGTCCCAGCTCCAATAATGGAGCACCGCCCCATAGAAGTAAGTGTACAATTTAATTCTTAAAATTAGAAAAACATATCTCTAAAATGGATATTTCAAATCTTTTAGGACATTCATCAGGCTCAGGTGTAAATGACATATCCAGCATTCCATCATTAAATGTTCGTGTCTCAATCCTACAGCAACGGGTAAGTTGTGGTATATGTACATTCAAGACTCAAGAAGATGACAATATAATCAGATATTAATTCATACTTTTTCCCTCTAAATACAGCTCGGGATCCCAAATGATGCGCCAGTGGAGTTTGTGAATGGAGGTCATGGTATCAAAAATCCTCTAGCATCTCATTCCCCGGAAAGAACGTCTCACGGCGAAAGTGATAAATCTCACAGTGATAATTCCTCGGATGGGGCCGATGGCTGTCGATCCTCAACATCTTCTAACTCAGGAAAAATTAATAATAATAATAATAATGGGCCACAAGTGATCCCATCCCCGTCTCACGTGAACCCACCACATTCCTCCGTTGGCCGTGAGGCTGGCGAACGGGTTGGAGGCAAACTAGCTTGCCGGATATGTGGGAAAGCCTTCAATCTTCAGAGACTTTTAAACCGACACTTGAAATGCCACTCGGATGTCAAGAGATACCTCTGCACTTTCTGTGGAAAGGGATTCAACGATACCTTTGACCTCAAAAGGCACACCAGAACTCACACAGGTACGAAACTTAAACAAAAATTGGAATCCTTTAATTTAGGTAGATTTAATTGATTTCTGGAAAAAGTCAGGGCGGTCAATATCGAAGCATCAGATTTTTCAATAGGTAGCTGTAGCTATATACATCATAGTAAGTAATAAGCACGAGTATAAATCAGTATAAAGTATAAAAATTAAGATTATTTGAAAGAGATAAAAAGCTTGAAGAGTAATTATGATTTTAGATAAAAAAAAATTAAAGTTGAAAAGCCGGCAGGCAAAGTTGCAGAAAGGCGGAGTGAAACACGCAAAACTAACCCTTTCTCATAAAATAAAATAATGAGAAAATAAAATAATTTTGATGCATACTACTTAATACTTATGTACCAACAAGTACAGTAGATATTATATAATCTTGTCCTTAAGTCTTAAACTATCCTTTTAATCGCCCCATTACTAAATCATAGACAAGATTTTTTTTTGATTTATCCAAATATAGAATCCTTAAGATGAAAGGGTGTAATTAATCTAGTAAAGTAATGTAGGATTGGTAATAGGTATATTATAGGAGTTAAACTATCCTTTTTTCTTGAATATCCTTGGCCTTAACCTTAGCTTAAAAGTTAGTTTATATAACTTTGCCCATGGCTTAGTTACCATATGTTGATTTCATTCTGATTTGTTCCCCTTGTACTCACCTTTAAATATGAGTGTTTAATCTAAAAAAAATTAATTGATCAATATTTGATATGCCCATATCCAATACAATATCCCATGCATTATAAAAATTTGGAAAATTGGAAAAATTTTCTAGACATTTAGGTATATGATTGTATTGTTTCACTTGTAATTGTGAGCAGAATTTTAGAATTTTTGAGCATTTTCTTATAGACATTTTAAATATCTACAGCTATATAGAAACTTAATGAAGTATAATTTTAATTTTTCTTATTTTTGCGACATTTTCAGGGGTGAGACCGTACAAATGTAATATGTGTGAGAAGTCGTTCACGCAAAGGTGCAGCCTCGAATCCCATTGCCTGAAAGTGCATGGAATGCAGCATCAGTACGCATACAAAGAACGACGGACGAAAGTCTACGTTTGTGAGGTAAGTCTTAATCTAAGAATAATTAGCCTGTAATCAGTCCCCTAGGTCTAGGTCTAACAAAAATATAAAAATTTTCCCAAAAAAAGGATTTTGCATTTTTTATGGATTTAAATAAATCTAATTATGATTTTTTATGTTTCAGGAATGCGGACACACTACAAACGAGCCAGAGGTTCATTACATCCACCTGAAGGTAATTATTCCAAATTCTGTCTAATATATATATGTATACCAAAATTGAACATTAGAGTTTTGAAAAAAAAAAATGGGTAGTGGTTTAAAGTCCCCCCTAAAAATGCTTTTAAAGTATTCGAATCCTTAGAACTAAAATGACTTTAATAATATACCAAAAAACAATGTAGAATACCTATGTAGAAAATGCCAAAAATATTCAATATAGGATATAAAAGCATAAAGTCCCTAAATTCAGGAGTAATACTTTTAGTTGATAGATTTAACTTTTAACGTCAATGGTATAATTCGATATTAATTTCATTAATTTTTTAATTTTTAGGAAAATCACCCTTACTCTCCAGCACTGTTAAAATTCTATGATAAGCGTCATTTTAAATTTACAAATTCTTCATTTGCTACGATGTTATTACAGGTGAAATCTTAATTCTAGTTCTTTAATCGGACAATTACAATTACCCCTCTATAAGGCACACTCTAATTGATTTTTTTTAAATATATTTAAATCCCTTTAGGTAGAGTAAGTGTACATGTACTATCAGTAGTTGTTAGGAAATGTATGAACTGTCTCAGAAAGTAAGAAAAATAAACCTTATATAATTTCAGAATGATTTCTAGCCTTTTTAGCAATTAGTATATTAGTAGTTGTAGTAAAATGTTATAATTCGTATAATACATACTTAGTTGATAAGTTTGTAGTTTATAAAACTAATTTTAAGTACGTACTATTTACCAATAAAATAATCGTAATTCATACCAAAATTGTAGATGACAAATCAATTTTAAAATTTACTTCACTGTAAAACAAAATAGACTATACTAATAATGAAACCAACGAATTGCTTAATTGGTACCTATACCTAAGTATACCTTACCTGTATTATATATAGGTATAAATATTATTAATACTACCTGTTTTTTTTAATGGACTTTTTTGTATTGAATTCAGGATTCTGATACAACTTAATAGTAGGTACATTTCATACTTTACTTTAGTACATAAGTACCTATACATACTATTATAAAGACAATAAATAATTTATATTTATATTAGGAATAAATGTGTGCTATTTTGAACGAAAAAGCACTAAATAATAATAAGTATATATAAAAGTAATTAACCTATTACTATAAGAATAAATACATAAATTAGTACCTATACATACATTATATATTTACTTCTAGATTAATGATTTTTAGAGAATGTTATACCTAGTACTTAATTTATGAATTATTTGTAAGACGATTAAAATAGCAAAATTATTTTTTAGTTTTTTTTAGTGATTTTGAGAGTATTTTATTATGCTATCTATAATTACTACTCCGTATAATTAAAACACTTAATTACAATTATAATCATCGTAGCTAGTTCAATTGTTGTTATTTTTAATGATTTTTTTTTTACATTTTGTGAGATCGAATGAACTTTATTAATATTATAAGTATTGAAATTTTATGTTATTCAAAGTTGCTACTAGTATAAAGTACTATCACATCAAACTACTATACCTTATACAACTACTAGTACTGATTACTAGATATTACATATATTAATAATTGTCTTGTACTCAAATTTTTCGTTGAATTTTTTCTTTTTGTATAATTTAACTTTTTATTTATAAATACCTATACCTATATAATATAAATCAATATCTACTATTTGTACCTATGAATTGTTTAATAATTGTAATAGTGTTTTACTACTTATTACTTATGTGGGTAAATAAATTTTGGGGGTTTTCTCAGATCGATTTTTGTTTGAAAAAATACATTTTTTTATACCATTTTTAATTTCATTTATTTATTTATCATATCATAATTATATTTTATCATTACTTAACTAGGTTTGAAAGCATTGAACTTGAGTAAAATTCATTGAAAATGGCTAAATTAGGTAATACTAAAGTATAAAGGCTGGAAAAAGTCAAAGCCCATTATGCCAATGTTCTACAAGTTTGGAAAAATTCTCAAGAAGCTGTTAATTAACTTACCCATTCAATTCATTGCTCTTTCAAATTTAGAATCATCAGACTATATTTAAGTAATTCTATATTATTAGATATTATGGTATGGTAAGATATGTTATATATTGGCATAATGAATTTTTTCGCAATTGCTGACTCATTCTTTTGTTTGTTCACAAATGCTTATTCTTATATACACTTTAATACTAGTAGACTACTACTAGTAGTAGTACGAGTACTCGAACTTGTAGATAGTTAAACCAGAGGGAAAGAAAAATTCATATTTTTAGACACGATTAAGATTGAAGTTGAAGAGCACAGCCCTTAAATGAAATAATAATGAATTTTTATTTTTATTATACATATTATATATCATCGAATTACTTTACTTGTACTATTTACGACTAATCGTAGTAGGGGGGGGGACTATAAGTTAGAACCTCGCCCAACCTCTTTTATCATCGGAAAAAAGTCAATTCGATGACAAAAAATGTATTCTTAGATTTTTACATGCATTTTCTTATATAATTGATACTTCTTTCACAGTTTCTGAACTTACTTAACACCTAAATGGGATTCAAAGACCTACACTAACAATATAAAATTTATCGGATTGAACATAAATTGGCACACCCCTGCTGTACTACCATATAATACTGGTTTAAATCTGTTCGATTTAAATTCTTTAAATGTCTACACCTTTAAAACTGAAAATTATTTATCCTAGTACATTACTCGTAAAATGGACAATAATAATATTTAATGATTCAATTGAACTCTATTTGAATGGGTGATTTTATTAACCTTGACTTGACTTGACTTGTATTTCTAGAGCTTAAGACTTTTCAGCCTTAAATGCATACGAGTACAATATGACTATTAAAGTAAGGTATCTTTGTGAATAGTACTCTGTTTATTTTACTTTTTTTTAAATATTAATTTATTCCAGAGGAAGTTTATTTCCCATGATTGTAAACCTCTTTTAATATCCCCATTATTTTATTATATATTTTGGAGAACAATAAGTCTAATACGATACTTGAAACCTAACATTATTTTCAATTAAGAAAACTAACTTAAAGGCTTAAAATGTTTTTAAAATTTTATATATGAGTTTTGTGAGTACGTCCTACATAGGCTTTTTGCCAATGCCAAATGTATCAGTATTTATCAGGTAAAGATCGGATGAGCCATAAATATAGATAAAAAATATTTTGTTTCCAAGTTTTATCAGATCAACAGGATCGAGTTTGAGGAAGTATTTTGTTTTCATATGATTAATGAGATCCTTGGCAAAATGTTCAGGTTGTTGTTATTTTTATACGAAATATCATGTATTGCTTACATACGAGTTACGAGACATACGAGTATAGTATACATACATATGTTCAAATGTATGGTTGAAGGCAAAATAAAATTGTCTCTACAGTATATTTTTGTCAAAGTAATTTACCCTCATCAGGTTGAGATATTTCTTATTTTTGTGACAAAAATCATAAAGTATAATGAGATGATGGTAATATCAAATTATTTAACACTCAAGGACAAAAATCTTTGTTTTATTTGCCTCGTTCATATCATACTACTGCTGACTACTCCATATGTACCCTACATATACCTACATAAACATGTACACGTTTAGTATTTTGGATTTTATTTATGTCTACTAAAATAGGCAGAAGTTTTAATACCTTTTAACCTTTATTTTAGTAGAGACATTAGACAATAAACATTTCATTCTATTATACTACTCATATGGAATGAGAATAAAAAAAGCTTATGAATATTAAACAACACAATATCAAAAGGGTTGTAATCATCACTCAAGTCCAATTCCAACCATAGAAAGCTAAAATCGCATAAGAAAACATCTTAATTCATGTAAATGGAAATATCTTACGATTAGTGTATAATTTGTACGTCGTTTATTTAAAAAATTATGCAAAATATTTTATATACTCGTAGGTAGGTAATAAGAGTAAGTAGAAGTACAGATAATATAATAGGGTAGATAATACAATTTTAGATCAATTTTGAATTAATATTTCTAGGCTTAAACTACTCTTCAAAATAATTGTCGAGTTATTGGAATTCATACAAGTTAGATAGAGAGCAGTATTGCATTGCATTTACAATGTAAATGTGGGTAATGTAAGAGAGTGTTTTAAAAATAGTTGATTACAAATTTCCTGTAGGCAAGTTAAGTTATGTTATAAGTTATAAGTATCCCTAAGTTATATTTTATGACTAATTTGACTGACTAAAAATCGTAGGCGTACTTACTAGGTCTTATTGTTGTTTGGACTATGAGTCCAAAGAACGAGCTAAAAATTGAGACTTGGATAAGTTGGCCATATGAGAGGTGGCAAGGGTTGAAGGTAAAATAAAATCACTACAAATCCAAAATATAATCAGATCCACATAAGTATACTGTAATACTTATACATATATTTTTAATATATTATGGCACATATCTACATGTATGTGATAGTGATAAATATGCGTAGTGGGTGTTTACATAATTTTTTTTATTTTCTAACAAATTGTTTTCCTAACACTTTTTGAGATAGATATCCGTGGTTGTTTTTTTACAGAATAGTTTAGTTAGCCGAGTAGGAGTAGATATTGGTAAGTTTCAGAAGATACAAACTTTTTACTAATAAGTATTACTATGAATATAGTTGTAATACTGATATTATATTCATTCATTATACAATTACAATTAATATTAGGATAATGAATTAATCTACCTAATCAAAGTATTTTAGGCGATTGTATGTTAGTTTTATAGCATATTGAACCTGTTTTTTTTTTGTAAAGTTCATGGAGTTTGAAAAAGAAGTCTTCCTTCAAAAAGTCAAAATATTTTGGCCTTTGATCAACAAGTCTGTCCAGAGTTTTCATTATCTGCAAGATTTTACATTGTATAAATACTAAATACAAGTTTTTTATAATAAATTATATCTTTAAATCATCTCGTATAAAGTACATATTTGTCAATTAATTTAACATAAATCTTACCCTTTTAAATCTTGTTAGATTCATGCCGATGCCGATGTCTACTTTATAGATAATTATTCAAAGCATGTTAAGTTAAAAGCATATTGTTCATATTCGTATATTACTGCTGACATTGTTAGGGATATTAATATAATAATTTTAAGTATGTAGGCTGTAGTATGATTATATTTATTTTTTAAATTGTAGGTAATACTAAAAAAGAGAATAATTTGGTGTGATTTTTATCCAAAACAGATGCTTCACTACGATCGAAGTAGTTGGAAAATTTATCAGTTCTAAAAAATAATCAAAACAATTATGGTTTTAACTAAAATACATCATTATTTTATTAAGAGTACAAATCAATATAATTAACTATGATTAATCATTTCATTCAAGTACCTTCCTAACTATCTACTTATGTATTTGAAATTCACCTGACTATTTTAATACTAGTTAGGTTAATTACCTAGACTTAGGTACTATACTTTCTGTATTACTCGTAATGCACTAGTATCTGTAATATTACATATTTCATTGTATTATTGAAATAGAAAATCCAATTAATAGTTGTTTTTTGTGGTAATCTGATTAAATATAATTGCCTATCTATTAATTTCAAGATATTACAATACAAGTAAGTTCTAAACTAACAACTATATAATGAAAGTAATCTAAAAAAAACAATAATTTTCATTTTTGAGATTTGATCCCTAATCCCTTAATACTTGTCCGTAGGCTAAAGTATACTTATTTCATTGAACATGCAATGCAATAAACTATTAAAAACACATAATATGATAATACCAATATGTATTTATAAAAAGTTTGATTTTTCTATAAAAAAAGTTCTGTATAAAATCTGGTATTTAATATACCTATATATATTCTGTAGTATCTATTTTTAGTAGAGTATAATCTTGGGTTATCTTGAAAAAAAATTTCATTTTTTTTACAATCCTAATTTTAAAAGTCAAAATAAGGACTTGATTGAGTTATTTATAGCTTTACGGAGATTAATATATAGGGATATATAGGGATTACTTTGACCCGTGACTGAATATTTTGAAGATAAGTCTTTGACTAAAACAGGTATCATAAAAGTGAACCCTTATCTATTATCATTGTACGAGTAGCATGTACTACCTGTGCCCATATATTCTGTAATACCCTAATATTTTAAGTATCAAAATGTAAAAGAGATTAACTGCTGGTCTTTTTTTGTAAATCTCACAATACCCTATCCTACCTAAATACTACAGTAATGTATAGTGAAACATACATTAATTTCACTATACATTAATGTATAGTGAAACATCTATTCGTAGAATAAATGTTTCATGCAGATGTTCATAATAATTTAAGGGATTCTTGAAAGGATTGAGATTTTGAAAGCCTTCATTATTGTAATGAGGGAGCCTTTTTGCTCTTCGACTAGGAAGAACTTTGACTTTGAATCTTAAAATTTTTTGAGGGTCCAAAAGTTCAGAAAGTGGCTTAAAAGATCATGAATTTTGAAAAAAAAGTCTTATGATTCTTAAATATTGTAGGAATATATCAGTATTTGTATCTATGCCTTGTTTATATAGACATGGCTTATTTAAAAAGATTTTAGTCAAAGTTATATTTTAAATATGTAAGTACCTACCTAGTACCTACCTTTAGTAAGGATTACCTTTTTGAGGATAAAAAATAACATGGTATTTTATGCAAACAAAAACTTTATTATAAAATTTAACAAATTGTAATTTGCTGACTAAATAGGAATTCAATGCCAACGTCATATAACAAGTGTTAAGTTCGGAAAGAAATTAACAAAAAATTTATTAAATCTAAAAGGGGTAAATGGATTAAACAACCCATTTGATATTTAAAATGATATTTAAAATATAAAATTTTTCTCTAATAAAAATTACGTACTAATTTTGATTTCTACTTTAAAGTAAGGTAAGGTACTTAAGTAATACGTACATTACTTTAAAATAGAAATCAAAATTAAGTAAAATGACATAGGAATAGATACCTTAAAGGTACCTTAAAGGTTTTTTAATTTAAATAAAAAAAGTACCTTACATTTACATACTGAACATTAACATGAGTACCTATGTTGAATATACCCTGTAATAAAAAATTTAACTCCTAATATAACATATGTGACTTGCACTTGTAATTATAATGCTCTTTATTATGTAAATCTGAACTAACATCTCAAAATTTTGATGATCAATACAGAAAATGGAATTTCCAAAATCTTAAATCTCGACTTTTGCACATATCTGTATATTCTAATATTAAATCCCTACATACTATGAATTTCATATCTACGATAACTTAAATTTTATATCCTTGTTGTTTGTTGTTGACTTTAAATTTTAGAGTAATAAAAGTAAATTATTTTTAGATTAAAAAAACATCTTAAGAATACTGATACTGCATAAGAATTTTTCGAGACTCGAATTGAGCAAAAAAAATAATTTATATCATTTGTCTCTTATTTGGTAATTTATTACCAAATTGCCACTAAAAATTGAATTTTTCCTTGAACCCTCATTTATACACTACAAGTCATTTAATAAAAATTCTTTTAATTTTAAAAGAGAATGATGTATTCATTATATTAAGGATGATGAGATGATGACCTCGATATGGATACCTTATATTATATTTTCCTTTGAAAATGCCAAGATATAAGGTTGTAAAATCCCCTTTTAAGAGATTCTTAATCTTGTACTTAAAAAATGCTTAAATACTTGTACGCTGATACTCGTAATAAGGAGATGTGTGATTCTAATTTGAAATTTGAACCATAAATTGCATTTATATTATTTCTTTAATAACGATCAGAAAAAATGAAGGTTACTCAATTACTCACTTCTGTAATTCTGCTATTCATTTGTAAGAAACATCAAATTTTTACTACATATTGAAGATGATCAGTAATATAATATAATCTACTCATTTAGTACTTACAAAATGAAATAAAGCACGGCTATTAAGCTTAAGACCGAACTTAATTACTTTACTAAATCGTAATTTCTATTTTTAAAATATCAAATAGAAAAAAAACGGGTCAAAATTTTATTTTTATGCAGATATTGAAACATTTATCGCTATTTATTTTTATTAATCTACTAATCATAAATACAAAGGTACCTACCCTACTACATATTAGCACTTACCGCAACTGGTAGACCATACATTTTATACGAGTAGTTATATAATATCAAATTTTACGATTGTGTCAAGATTCAACCTACTTTTTCCTAATTTTAATTATGGTAAAATGTCACGGTAGCATGACTTTTATACTTTGAAGATTGATATAAAAAATTGAAAACTGACCCATTTTAATAAGCATAGTTATGGTAGTACCTAAAGTCAAATCTCAAGGATCACTTTAAAATCCTGAATTTGAAAGGATACTTATATGAAATGAAACATCTGCTTTACTTAAAAAATTCGGATTTATTTGAAATTTGAATACGTTATCCAGTATCCTAATAGACTACGAATATACATACATAAAACGCTTTACTGATAATGAAAATGAAAATTCGATATACTCTCATAGACTCAAATAATTTATCTAGGTAGTTACGGAGTATTGAGCTCGAGAGATAATTTTTTTACAAAGCTAATTACCTTTAGAAGAAATTATTAATATACCTATTTATCATCTAAGGATATGTATAAGTGTAAGATTAGAATATTTACGAGGTAGAATGGAAATCATATATCTAAACAAACCAGAAGAACATGACCATCGAAAAGTAAGGGTAAAAAAATCAAATAAGGAAATGAGTCATCAGAAAGATGATGAGTTAAAGCTGACCGAGAAAATTAAACCACCACCATCACAAGATTTTTTTAATTAACCTATGCTCATTTTGAATATAAAAAAATTATAAACCTACCTCAAAATATACTACCTACAAGTAGGTGAATATAAATCTTTATATAAAAGTTATCCAGCTATACTACTGATACTACAGACTTAAGTAGGTAAATATATTTTATCATTTACTCTTCCCACAAGTCTCAATGTTCGCCTTTATTATGTAAATATCCAGCCAGGGCATCCCTTTTCCTTTCAACCATAAACATCTGCTTGATATTCAAATTTGTAAAACCATTACATTTCCGGTCAAAAGTTGTCAAAAAATTGATTTTAATATAAGAAGAAATTTTGACAAAGATTTTATCTACAGTATCGTAATAGGTAATCATTGATTGTGTAAAATGACAGTTAAGCCTAGCATTGATAAATATATATAAGCACTTACATATAATATTACATGTATTAATAATATATAGATTAGCAATATAACCTGAATATTTAACATGTTGTCTACTAGTAATGATTAGTAAGTATCTTGCTATATAAAAGCCTGTATACACACTATTAATTATACATTATATGTACAGATACCTATATAAGAATAAGAATCTGATCAAAACTCAAAATATGCTCAAAAAATCTGGTTTGAAAATACCTGTAAGTAAGGCATAAGGTTAGTGTAAGGAAAATTTTTGTCCAAAATAGCCATTTGTTTGGAAAATTTATCAGATTAGAGGTACGTATGGGGATATCCAATTTTTTTTGCAATTGGAGAAACTGGTTAGTCTGCTCTATATAATCCTATGCAATGTAATGATCCTTAAATAAGTATCCTGTATCTGTATCTTCTACTATCTAGGTCTAAAACTTGAGCAAGTACCCTCATTCTTGTATATGAATACGAATAGTAGGGTACTTGTCTATAATTGCATTATCTTATTTAAAGAAGGATTTAAGATTACATTTATGTCCAACAAGAACATACGGCAGAGCGTAGATTCTTCCTTTATTCTAATTTCTTTTATTCTTCTTGGAATTAGAAAAACAGCGCAAAAAATCGAACTGTCGGGCTCTATATGTAGTATTATTACTGACACACAAATTTTTAAAACTTGTCCAGCCCCTGTAATAAATAAAATAGTTATTACATATATCCGTATTACTACAATACTTAGGTATTAGAAATAGTATTAGTATTTATATAATAATAATAAGGGCAGCTTAGCTAAGTATGCAAAAGACCTTTAAGGCAGGCAGTTGAAATTAACACAACATTGAGTTCTCTTAGTATCTGAAAATATTGTTTAAAAAGCCGACCTGGACCAAATATACTCAATCTTTAAGGTCTGCTTAATATGACTTGTAATTCTTCAATTGTGTCTATTCTTAATTACTTTGTAAAAAGTTGAGACTCATTTATTTAAATTTGAGGTAGATTCTCCAAGCTTATAGATTTCCAGTTTCCACCTGTTACTCAACAACAAATTAATTGTTCTACTGACCTTTTTTATTTTTTACTAAAGATATAGGTACTGATACATATGTATATTACTTATGGCCTAATTATTATTTTGTCGATATTCGGTATCTGTGGTTCAGAGACAATTTGTCGAATGGAAACGATAGACAGTTCGTCAAATAGACGATAAATGTCTTTTACACAGTACTTAATTTGAATGAAATTCAAATGTTTGATCTAATCGAATTGTGCAAAAATTCAATTGGTGACTTGACTAAAAACAGGCAAAAGCTAATCCACGTGGAAACAGTACCTTTTCCACCAAACGAGTTGATTAAAAAATGTGGAAAAGCTTTTGCCTTTTCCACAGGGGAAAAGGTCAAACCTTTTCCCACCTGGGAAAAGGGTTTCCCAGGTGAAATGGGATTTTGAGTTGATTAAAAAATGACCTTTTACCTTTTTCCACAAGGAATCCTCAAAAAATTTACGAATAGGTCCAACCCTATCCCAAACTTTTCTAAATCATCAAATACTTTGAATAAAATGTTAGAATTTGTTCTAAATCAACCAAGAGACATTAGAATTTATGAATTTACATCGCATGGTCAAAAATATCAGATTCCTAGGTCAATTTTGCATATTTTTTGAAAAGTTACTTTCGCTTTATACTACATACCTAGTGCATGCATTTCTAAATGACTTTAAAAAATGTCAGAGTAATAGATACGGTTTAAAGTTAAATTTTACATGTAAAACATTTTATTGATGTGGGTAGGTAATTACTAATTACTAAAAAACCTTATCTAAACTGGTAAAAAGTATCCAAACCTACTTAAAACTAGGCAGATACTTACAATTTTATAGCAATCATGAAAAATATCAACTTTGAAGATAAATATAAATGTAATAGGGCGTAGGGTAGGTACTTAAGGATAAGAATGTTATAAATTGATTGGAGGAAAATTTGATGGCCTATTTAGAATTTATAAGGAAAAATCTTCTGATTATAAAAAATTTATATATCTTAATTTTATTTCTTTAATTTTTTGGCTTTTAAAATACAGAAGGGACATCAAATTGACCTCCAATCAATTTTTAACATTCATTTTTGGACTCA
>JAQIXA010000348.1:0-46879 GCA_034699045.1 Nanhermannia cf. coronata Gr-Ori-00579
CAGATACAGATACAGATACAGATACAGATACAGATACAGATACAGATACAAAACGTAAATATAGACGTCATACGGCCCCTTTTATAACTAATATCTCTTAAATTGTTATTAACTAACTAGATTTGACCTTTTTGTATTATAGCACAAGTATTTGTAGTAGCACTACCAGCTTAAATATGTAATAGTAATACAGATAAACCTAATAAGGAAAATTTTTAATGGTTTAAATAACAAATAAAATCTAGGATTTCAATTTCAATCAAACCATAACTATTACTATTATATTATGGTTTACTACAAGAGAACAGATATTGTAAATTGTAATGAAATTGAACCTATTTTTGTTTTCTGTAATCTGTAGGTTGACATTATTATAAAAGTACTTTATAGTTAGTATAAGGTAAATAAATGAGATTTTGCAATCCTACATGGTAAAGTAAGTAAGCCATAAAAATTTTAATTTTGCCGAGAATTAGATCAGATTCTGCGGCTACACACTTTACAATTACATAATAGAACTGGTAGTACCTAGATATAGTATCAGTATACGAGTAGGAGTATACTGTAGTAGTAGTATAAAGGTGGTGGAAAAATAAAATAAAATAAATCTTTACTTTAAAATGATAATTTATAGGTAAAATGTTGACAGTCAGGTTGGGCATAAGCATAAGTATCTTATACCAAGTACTATAGTAGTATGTAGTAGATATACCGGTTATATTTTATTATTATAATTATCAGTAGGAATTGTGTCATTACCTCAGAGGTCTCATAATTCATTTCCTTACTTCAGTCAGTCACCTATTTAAAATTCTGAATTAAACAGACAGTCAGCATGGCACTTTTATACTCGTATGCACAACTTTTTAAAGACGTGAAATTTTAAATTTTTAAAAAATGCAATCTATAACTCTACTGATATGCATGCTTATGCTACACGTAAGCTTATATTTTTGTAAATTTTTAAAATAACTTTTAGTTTTTGTCATTTACTGGCTCTAAATTACAGCTAAAGATAAGTAATCTAAAATATTTTTCCAAAATTAAAGTCTCTAGATAGGTTCTTCTACAAGTTTCATTTTGTTTAAAATTCATATTTGGGTTTTTATGAGATTTTAATACTTTTATAAGTAATTCAAGTTAGAGTTTCTCAAAAATTAGTAGTCTATTAGATAAATGAATGGATAATTTGAATTTAATCATAGGTACCTACTCGAAATATGTGATACTGATAGGTATTGAGGGACAAAGGTCTAAAAAATTGAATTAAATATTCAAAAGTACTCATTTTTTGGGATATAAAAGCTACATAATTTGGCTCCGATTTAATTTCATCATTAGGTAATTTGGTTGAATTTGTTTTTGGTCTCACTTTACAGCTGTATGAATTGAACCCATTATATTTTTAGTTTAGTTTATGTTAGTTTAGGTTAGGTTAGTTAAGATTTAAACAAATTTTGCGTTAATTTTTGGAAATTCAATTAAAATAGGGATGAAATTAAAAGTCATAACTAAACTCTAACTTTTTAGGAAAATTTTGAACTTTATACCTACAACTGATACAAAATCTAAAATTCGCTTTTTTAATGAATTTCATATCAAATTTTGGAAAGATATTATAAAAAAAGTCTCTTTTTTTAGATACAGTTACAGTATACATAGGTACTCTACTCGTATTCAGGTGTTCAATTTTAAACCTAACTACTTTGGTATCTAACCTAACTAATCATAAGTATAGTATAATGAGTAAAATAAACTACTTTGTATTTTCAAGAGCTTTACCTGCTCTAATTACGAGCTTTTGAGACAGTACATTTTGGTAGAAAAAAAATAGTTCAAAAAGAGCCAGACCAGGAAATATTTACGCTGACCGCATAGTAAATTATATTTTTTTTTAAATTTTATCTTTTTGCCATTTACCTATATGTCTAACCTATATATTATTTTATTACTTTGACTATAGTTCTTTCTACTACTGTCGATTATATAAGTCTTTATACCAACTAGAATAGAAAGGGAGAGTATCACATAATACAGTTACCCATGCAAAACATTCATAAAGCTCATAAATGTAAATCACTTTAAGAAAAGGGACACTTTCTTAAACCTCATTTTGACTATTCTAAGCTGAATCAATCGAAAAATACTTCAAATTTAAAATAAAATATCATTTTACATACCTATTTTAATAGGTTTTTTGGATCTAAATTTTGTAGGTACATTTATAGAGATTTTCAACTGACCTAGAGGTTTGCAATTTTTAAGAAAATGAGATTCTAATCTTCAGTTATACCGTGGTCCTACAAATTTTGACAAAATTTTGACACATTTTTTTTACCAAAATGTCTGAAACTTTGGTCAAATTTTGACTCCAGTTGATTTATTTTTCTGAAATTTTTATCCGATGTTAGTAGTAGGACACCTTTTCTTGTGTACTATCACATTTATTTGATAAATACAGTATGTATAAGGTAGGTATGGTATAAAGAGTATAATCTGTAAAGATCATAAATTTTCACACAAGTAATGGCAAGTAGGACATAGCACAGTGCACTTGAGATCATTTACTTGAGCAATATCAGAATGAGAATAAAAGTAGAATACGAATATAATATAGGTATACCGAATACAAATTATGATAATTAGCCTGTATACTGCGATATACTGGTATAATATTATTACATAGTCGAACTGGTCCATATTCTACCCATATATGAATGAATCTTCCTTCCTGTTTAGATATACCTACCTATAAGTATATACATATATAGATACCTTATATAATGAATGAAAGTGAAATTTAATATTTACATATATGGTTCATATTATGTATGTATATGGTTAGTAGAGTACACCTTTACCTATCTAAATTTGAATAAACTTTGTAAATTTCACTTTCTACTACAAGTAATACTACAATAATATGTACCTATATGCATATACATATAATATGTATGCACTATTGTATAAGCTGATTAACATATACATAATATATAGTAAGTGTATATTATTATCGTATTTGTATAATAAACAGTGTCAAAAAAAGTATTCTATTAATTAAGAAGAATTCAAATGAGTATTCTAATTTCAACTTACTAACCTCATTTCATTTCCTATTTTTGTAGAACTTTTTAACAATAGACCTGTCTAATATAGGTACTCCTTATAAATGCTTGGCTAAGTTATTAGATTTGAAAAAATGAGGCTTTTCGACCAGAAGAATGGCAAACATATTGAATTTTTTTTAGAAATTTTGTAAATTTTATAAAATTTAACGAGCTGGTGGAAACCCTGGAATGAATCTAACATTGCAAAATTAAGAGATTTTAGAAGGTTTAAAAAATTTTGGCTTTTGATTTTGGCAAAATTTTGTTTAAAATTTGAGTCAAAAATTGCATTAGTTTTAGACTGAAACTAGAAATTTTGACTATTTATTTTAAAAGGTTTGTAAAGATTAAGCTAAAAATTGACAAAATAAGGATTTTCGAGCTGAGGTTTGGCAAAAATATTGAATTTTTTTATAGAAATTTTGTAAATTTTCTTAAAACGTTCTTCACCTGAATAACTTAATTTGTACAAATGGGAGATTTTTGAAGGTTTGGAAAAAATTTGGCTTTTGATTTTGGCAAAATTTTGCTTGAAATTCGGGTTAAAAATTGCATGTTTTGGACTAAAACTTAAAAAATTGGCATATTTTAACACGAAATTTCATAAATGTTTGCAAAGATTAAGCTAAAAATTGAGAATGTTGATTTTCGACTCAAGTATTAAAAAATCAAGATGACTTCTATCAAATTTCTGCCTGATACGAGTATAAAGGAAAAACAATTTTAACTGAATTTATTAAATTTGAGAGATTTTACAAGGTTTAGAAATTTTTTGGCTTTTGATTTTGACAAAATTTTCCATAAAAATTATATTATCAACATAGTTTTACTCGTAGATTCAAACTTTCAAAATTGCATATCTATTTTGGCTATAAATTTCAGAAGGATTGTATAATTATAGCTATAAATTGACAAAATGTAATCCTTATTTTGTCAATTTTTAGCTTAATCTTTACAAACCTTTAAAAATTTATAGCCAAAATTTGGCTATTTCTAGTTTCTGTCAAAAACTAATGCAATTTTTGACCCGACTTTCAAACAAAATTTTGCCAAAATCAAAAGACAAATTTTTTCCAAACCTTCTAAAATCTTTTAATTTTGCAATGAGGAATTCATTGATTTCCACCAACTCGTGTTTTTATAAAATTTACAAAATTTCTATAAAAAAATTCAATATTTTTGCCATTCTTCTGTTGGAAAAGCCTCATTTTTTAAAATCTAATCACTTAGCCACTTATCAATCTATGATATTACTGATATTAAAATCTAAAATCTATAGGTATCCGTAATAGAACAGTTTTTTATAATTTTAAAAAACGGCTCTATAACAAAATAAAAAGTTCAATTTTACTTTAGCACATTTTTTATCCAAATAGCATCCTAAGCTATGGTAGAGTTGATTCAAAATTTTGTTCAAATCATCGAAAAAAGTAAAAAATTCGAATCAAAATCAAAATAGAAAATTTGAACATTTTCTGACGGAAAACTTGAACGAATGATATCTATTTAGATTGTACTCGTATGATTTTGACAATTTAAAAAATTTCGGCTTTAAGCTTCACAAATTATTCAAAAAATCAAAAATTACATACCTATGTACTGATATATTAGGTATTTTTAAACAAAGGATAAGCTTGATTCATTATCATTATAAATTTACCAATTTTGGTTCAAAGTATCTAAAATATTGCAAAAGGCTTTCAGACCTTTGCATGTTAAAGTATATCTAAAAAGGCTGGAAAGCCTATTAAAATCCGAAGATAACCTCTGTCTCAAATTAACAAAATTTTTGATCAAATTTCGTAATTAATTACAGTCTAATAAGTCTACAGTTAGAGGTTCACAAAACTTTTCGCTAAAATGAACTTTTTTCTACAAGTTTAGAAAAATTTCGGCTTTTTATCATCACTCATCACATATTTCTCCAAAATTTCCAGCTTTTTTATACCAGAATATCTTATACGAAATGCTAAAAAAAACTAGCTATAATGTGAGTCATATTATATGTTGTACCCTAATAGAATTCCCATCACTAATAACTTGTATTCTTTAAAATGAACATTTTTGAGCAATTTAGTAAAATTTCGACTTTAAATCACCATAAACATAAACTTCTTACCTCAAATTTTCCAAAATTTCGAGTTTTTTTTTTTACAGAATTCCAGAATATCAACCTTATGTCTCTCAACCAAAATGTTAAAAAATTAGACCAGTATGACCTAAATAAATAAAAACTTGCATCTTTTTCCAAGCCTACTTATAAAGCCTACCTGTATATTTGCCATATGTTAATAATAACAGGACTCAGGACTGCAAAAAACTGCAAAAAAAGTGCAAAAACATCAAAACAATGGATTGGGAATGGAAATGTCTTCATATTTTTAATTAATCGGATACAGTAATGTGTATAGATAATCATAATTCATAATTGTAGGTACTATGTGCATATGTACCTACTTATTATGATGGTATAAGAATACTATAATAGAACTTAGAACCATGGTCTACCATGGTAGAATTAGGTCAAAGTGATTAAAATTATATTTCCTAGTACTTTAGCTATACTATACAGTATAGTACTATCTAAAGTATAATATGACATAATAATGTGAACCTGAAAGTGAAATTTTTGCCTATATACCTATACTATACAGATATAGAATAAGGTATATGAGATAATAGAGATTGAATTTGACCTACTAAGGATGCCCATAAGAAATACAGTGTGCTTTTTTCAACCTACCTACATTTACTTTGCCTTATACATACAGTATATAGTGTAGGTATTTTTTGCGATTTTTTTTACATCTAAAATGCGTAGAATTGGTTTGAATTGAAAGTAAAAGTGTTTACAATTTACAAAGGGATTTTATAATAGGTAGAATTGAGATTTTTTTTTTGACAAACTTCAATTCTTCCATTGTAAAGTAAATAGCATCTTTTACAGCTTTTTTTTTGAAAGAAAGAAAGAGAATCGTGATTTAATTTCCTTTTTATTTATGAGCCATTTAGGTAATGCTCTAAATTAGCGATTTTCGAGATTCTATTGACTTTTACTAGTAGGATACTACTAATATGAGTTGTTTTACTTGAAAAAATATTTGCAAAAAAGGCATTTTTAAGCCTATACGAGTTTCTAAACATTCTAATATGTTGGTACAAGGAATTCAGTTTAAAATCTAAAAAATCCTAAAAAATCTTTAAAAAATTAAGGCATAGAATGTAGGCTTAAAAGGTTAAAAACTTTACAAAGTTGTCAATTTGACTAAAAAAAATTTAATTAAGACAATTTCTATTGTATAATACCATATAATTTAATCATTTTTAAGCGAAAAAACTTAACATTTTGACACCTCTGATGTATTCAAAATTTCAGAGCAGCTAGGACATAAAAACTGCAGGAAAGTTACGAAAAGTGCATTTATAAAAAGATATCTTCGACTTCTGGGTCTTATTACCATGTAAAACCTCATATAAAGGCCCAAACAAAAGCCCATATGAAACCGAAGATATCCTTTAAAAAATATGTCAAAATTACACCAAAAAACTCCTATTAAAGCAATTATCTACATATACTCGTATCAGTATAATCATGAGAATTTTTAAAGCAAAAACTCGAAACAATGCTGTCTGATCTGTCTTTTTTGAATATTTCAAACCTCTAGGTCGTAGTACAATTGAAAATGAAATGAAACTGGAAACATTTTCACGAAACGCATTTCTTCACAAATATTAAATATTAAAAGTATGGTATCAGTATCAGTATTAGATCGATTAAATTTTATATTTAAAAATTTTGGTCAAGATCTTTAAATTGAAGTTTGAGTGGATGAGAAGAGAAGCTGACAGGCTTAGGTATATTGTAAATGATGATTGAAATTGGTTTTTAAACACGACACGATTTTGGAAGTATTGGATTGATTGTTCCAATAGTTCCAAAGCTTTTGATTCAAACTTAAAATTGGCATATTTTGGCTATAAATTGATATTGGAATGATAATTTCAAGATTAGTTGTGAAAAATTTTTAGTAAATGATCTAATATTGAGAAAATTGAGAGATTTTAGAAGGCTTAGAAAATTTTTGGCTTTTTGATTTTGGTAAAATTATGTTTGAAATTTGAGTCAAAATTTCAAGACTGAAACTTGAAATTGGCATATTTTACACGAAATTTCATAAAGGTTTGCAAAGATTAAGCTCTAAACATCGAGAAAATGATGATTTTCGACACAAGAATTGAAAAGTTCAAGATGATTTCCATCAAAT
Organism: Nanhermannia cf. coronata Gr-Ori-00579; assembly: GCA_034699045.1. Taxonomy (NCBI): domain Eukaryota; kingdom Metazoa; phylum Arthropoda; class Arachnida; order Sarcoptiformes; family Nanhermanniidae; genus Nanhermannia; species Nanhermannia cf. coronata Gr-Ori-00579. Next base: position 7,373 of record JAQIXA010000348.1, read on the forward strand.
ATCTGTATTTTGAAGTTGAATTTTGAACTAAAAATGTTACAATTGTAGAAATTTTAAAGGTTTAGATATTTTTTTGCCTTTTTATATTTTGAAACTCTAGGTGTAAAGTCTAGTTCTCAAAATTTTACTTAAATAAAAGCATCCAAATCCAAATAAAAGCATTCAAGTACCCTACAAACATGTGTATTTATATCTTGAGATTTCAAATCCTAACACCTGTACCTGTAGACTTTGAGTTAATTAGGAAAATTATCTCATCTGATTCTCAATTTTAAAGGTATTTTAAGCCTAACAGATCCCCCTAAAGATATTTTACTAGATTTTTTTGAGGTTTTTTCGGCTTCTTCTATTACTAGGCTGTAAGTACTTGACTCTAATAGGAGAAAAGGGTCAAGTCAAAACAGAGGTGCATATTAGATTATTTATTTAGGGTATTAAATACAGTCGGGGAGGAATCAATCGAATATTCTACTAATAATAGAATAGGGTACAGACCTGACTGGCTACTGTAGATTTTTGTGGTTTTCCTCAAATTGTAGGTTTCAGACTATTCAGTCATAAAATACCCCTCGAAAAAAGTATATTTTCTTCGACCACCCAAAAATATTTCGGATTATTATTGCTTCCTTATATTATAATCCTTATCCTAATTTAATACCCATTATAATATCAATAATTTTTCGGGTTTACTCTATTCTGTATTAGTACTCTAATACAGAATATAATGGACTTTATTAGAGGATTTTGAGAGTCAAATAAAAGAACAGAAATCTAATAAATAGGCGGTGAAGACCCTTTGTCCTGAACTGAAGAAATGAGGATTATTATATTTACCAATACAAATATTAGGTATAGTAGTTATTTAGACGATAAATAAATAGAATTAAATAGTATATCTATCACAAGGTAGTACTACAGATAGGTTGAATAGGTAGGTAGGTAGTCAAAATATTTAAGAAATATTTAATGCCTTACATAAACTCATATAATTGAAGTATTCAAGTATAAAATGGACATCGTAAAAAAATCGTCAAAAATGAGAGCTGAATGTAAAAGCATGAAATTGTCATAAAAATTTGAAATAAAAATCCTAAATACCTAAGGCAAAAAAAAGTGTATAAACTGTCCCTACAAACTACAAAGCTCTGAATACCTAACTTTAAAACGAGCTACTGTAAAATCTATGATTTTTCAAGTTATTTTGGACTTTTTTCACAGAAAAAGTTCAAAATTTGTCCAATTTACCAAAAAAAATCAAACATATTTTGACAAAATTCCATTTGAAATTTATACAAGGATAATTTTCGATCATTCCTTTTGAAAGTTAGAAAAACTCTACAATTCACAATCCAGTTTTTTTTTTGTCAAAAATATCAAAAACTAAATTAAAAAATGCAAAAATTTAGCAAAATATAGCAAAATATAGCAAAATATAGCAAAATATAGCAAAATATAGGAAATTTTTTAAAAATTACTATCGGACATCTTGAAAAAATCTCAAATTTTTGCCTAAATCGTTCATATATCTCTGTCTGAATAAGCTTTGGGCAAAAAAGACTAATTATCTTGAAAACTAACTTGAAAAGCATGCACTTTTATACTATAATTAGGCTAAAAATACCCAAAATTTGCTTTAGATCCCAAAATTTGCACCAAAATCATAAAGTAAGATTATCTAAAGATTTAGATTTCAAAATTAGGCCCAAAATCTATCTCTAAAGGGAACTTTAGAGCCTAGTACCTCTAAAACCAACATAAAAATCTCTTTTCTAACCAAAAATTCCATATCTTATCTCTATTATATAACAAATATAATTTCATTACATAAGCATAAGCATAAGTATATGATACAAAACATACCGTTACGATCTAAATACACATTTCCCTTACATTCTCTGTGTGCCTCAGGCACGTTCAAAAATTTTAATTCATAACTTAACAAAGATTCTGTCGTAGTAAAATATTTTAAGACTCGATTCACTAGCATACCTACGAGTACATATACTGTATTTTAAAATTCTATATGAGGATTTAGCATGTACTATAGTATTGGTACTAAGGTAGTAAATCTCAAAAATAATTTACGATTCTAGGGGGTACATTGTACAGTCCCCTGAAGGGGGTTGTAATTGTAAAATTGTAAATTACAGATACTTTTATCTGTATACTAGTATAGTACTAGTATGTATTTTGCTATTTGCACTTTTATTGTAAATTGTAACTGACTGACTGTCTGTTACTATTTTGTATTATTTTGACCAACTTTCCCTTCCTACCCCTACATACACACACATAATATACATTATTACCTCTCTCTATAGTAGTATCATTATACTGTATCAAGTACTTTTTATAAAATTATATAAGTTATTATGTATTATGTATGTATACTATAATAGTACAATTGAGAGTGTAATTGGCTGTGTAATGCGTAGACAAAGGCATTTCCTAGCACAAATAAAAGTAGGTACATTTTTTTAACTATAGTTGGATACTTGGTATTGTCATTTAAGTGGGATAAAAGTGCGTAAAGTAAAAAAAAAAATTTATATCTACAATCTAGCCTATTTTCCTACATAGATATCAGTATTTGGTCTTTTAAGACTTGCATTTTAACTATTTTAAGGTAATTAGTAGAACTAATATTTTGAGGAAATTCTCATAAATTTGGGTCAAAATATAACTTGGAAATGTGTATTTTTTCAAAATGTTCATATACTGATATAAGTAGTACAGTGTAGGGTTTCAGACCTCTAGGTATTATGAAACGATAATTTTTTTGCAAATTTTCGAAACTAACTTTGAGCTTACGATTAGAAGTCAAAAATTACTTTATTAGCACTTTTTATGACAATTTTTGAAATTAAGATTATATTTACTGCTTCTATTAATATCAGTATAAATGACATTTTTATACTTGAAAGGATATCTTCGAGTTATAATGGGCTTTCAGGTCTGCATATGAGGTTTAACATGCAAAGGCCTGAAAGCCGAATACATTCTTTGAATCTAAAACTAGTATCAAATTGGCACTTCTTTCTAGAGTATACCTAGTATAGGCCCTTTATGGCAGTTATTGTTAAATATTTACTGATTTTGTCCAAGTAAAGGCTCAGTTTCAGTTTAAAAGACACTTTTTGACCTTTTTTATGTTTTTTAACTAGATGTGTGACTATTAAAATTCTAAATTTAAGTAAATTTGTAACAAATTCACAAAAGCTTTTTTTCCTACATTTTAAGAACATTTTTTGCCAACTTTTGCTCAATTTTTTTTGTAGGACTCTGACTTTTATAGTGAATGAATCCTATAGTACTAGACTAGGAATAGGCATAATAAGGAAAAGAATTTTAAAAAGATCCTCAAATATCTGTAGATTGTACCTAGGTAGATACAACATGCTGAGTTTGAATTTTTTCTTTGTTATTGATATTTTGTAGAAAAAAGTTAAACCTTTGACTTGTCACAAGTACCATTGTATGTACAAAACGGTGTAACTTCTCTAAGCAGTAGAAATCTATGCTTTTTTTGCTATTTAAAAGTACCTTATTCTTAGTGGATGTATTTCAGTCTACGGTGGACCATTCTTTGATATATTTTACAAGCAAAAGTACATCTGAGGATCTGAGGATCTGTGAAGGATATTTTATGTAAATTAGCATATTTATCAGATTAAAAAGTGCATTTATATGTGCATTAAGACTTTGATAAATTATTCAAATAAAGAGCAAAAGCATTAGATTTGAATCAAAGATGGGTATTTTTAAGGTTATTTTTGAACTCTTGTATGATCCTGTATTTGAATGAATATGAATTAAACCGAAACGTAGTAAGTCTCATTCATTCATCCAGAAGGATTTGACATTGAAATTAATTGCATTAATTGGCCAATTTGTCAATTAAAAAAGTGCCAAAAACTGTCAAAAATGCTCAAAATTTTCAAATTTCTCAAATTTTGTAAACTTCCTAAGCATTTTAAAGGCAAATTTTACTTAAAAAATTGAATTTTAAATACAAAAATGTACATTTATTGTTTTTCTATAAATTTCTGGCCATTTTGGCATCTGGTTTGGACCAAATGACCAGGACCAGATATTTTTGCTCAAAAAAAACTGAATTATAGATTAGAGTTTAACTGGAAAGTAAATTTTAAGATTATTTATTTGATCTTTTGCAAAAATTTATTTGCTTATTGGCTAGAATACTAATACTTGTGTAGGTATATTTGTATTTGAAAGGATAAATTTTTTATATGTCTGTCTATTAACCCAATGTAAATAAATGAATTCGTATATTTTTAATTTTTTTATCTCTCTAAAATGGTTTAATAGGGATATTTGTATAAAAAAAATTTCTCACAACAAAGGTACTATTCATTCGCAAAAATATCAGGTTTGATAGTTGAGACTATTCAGAAAAGCTCGAATATCAATTTTTCAAATATATTACGCAACTTAATACACCTTTTATTCTAAAATTAAGCTAAAAAAAAGGGTCAAAAAGATCAAAATAAGCTCAAAATAGGTCAAAAAATGTTGAAATGGTCAAAAAAAAATTAAATTTTTTAGATCAAAAATCTCAATCTCCGTCTAGTCTCAAATTAAATTTGAGAAATTTTTAAAAAATCGATTATTTTATGACCCTTTTTGACCTCAAAAAAGGCCATGAAACTATCGATTTTTTAAAAAAGATTCCATTTGAGGCTTACATGTATAAACAAAGGTTTTAAGGGGCACTATGGCCCTTTTCTTAAAATTTCGCCTATCGTAAAATATCAGATAAAAAGTCTGAAAATATCGAATAAAAGTTAAATAAGCAGATGTCGATGGTCTAATATACTGATACTGGTACTGATTAGGGAAAAAAATCAGTCGAATGTCAAGGGCTAAAATGACTAGCCCAAAATTTATCTTATTTTTATTATTTCATTTTATTCAATATCAGGATCGCAGTTCAATATTTGCTTTGCAAAATATAAAACTCAATACAAATATTCGTACCTATTCTCTATTAGTACAAATAGACCTACAATTTGTAGGTTACAGTTACAAATAACATTTAAATACCTATACAAAATACAAATGCCGATGTATTCATAGTAGTAGAAGAACAATTTATGAGTAATATTTTTAAATATTCTCTGAATTCGCACATGCCAATAAATACCGATCATCAATCATCAATGAAATAGACCTTTTTACCTTACCCTTAGAACTACATACAGACATAATTTGGGGCTAGTTGACCATTTTTAAACCTTTCTTTTTAAAAGGTCTAAGTAGGAATTTTAAAAAATTCAATCAAATAAAGCTCTTATTAAGCGTTCAAATTGCAATCTGTAATAAAAATTTGCCAATTTTAATTCAGAGAAGGTCAACATGGCTTAATTCAATGAAAAATTTCAATTTTTAAGATGAATCTTAAAATTTAGGCAAATTTTTTGAGAGCTAAATATCATCGAAAATTGAGTTTTTTAAGGTTTGATTTGTTTATCACAATACTACGAGTAGTAGGTAGGATAAAGTACCTAGTATCTGTATCTACCCTATCTATAAGATACTGTACTGTACTCTCTCATAGAAATTTTGAGAATTTGTATTTTTTCAAAATACTTCATTTTCTGATTGTTGGTCATAAAAACAAGAATTTCTGCGTGTTTTGATCCGCTCGTGGCTCGGTTTAAAAATTGAAAAGAAATTATTCTGTAAAGCCGAAAAAAGGGTGATATTTCGTGTTCCAAGTCCTATCAAAAGGAACATCTTGCCCTTTTTCTATTTAGCTCTACTATCTACCTATTTAGATATAGGAACCTTAAATTTTTTGTATAAAAAATGTACAAAAAATGTGTAACAAGTCATTTAATCGTAGTATAAAAGCCATATGTACTACTAGATGTTAAAATTTACATATTGACCGATGTCTTGAAGGATTCTTATGCAAATCATTGCCTGACTTTCAAGCCCTTTGAAGCCATTCAAGTATTTGTGTAAATATCCAAGTACTTGCCCTTAAGTACCTTGTACTCTTATATAATTATTTTTCAAATTAGATTTGACTTACCAAACTCCTATGTTCTACATACCTAGATACGAGTACTAAAGTTGAGCCACATTGATCTTATTTGAAATTCGAAATTTCAAATCAAATCTTCAATTCCTAAAGCAGATGGACAATGGTCTGTTTTTTTCTAAAAGTTTTTCTAAACTTCAAATTTTCAAATGTCGGCACACACACGTGCCCTATTACTTATTGGCTATTGCTCAAGTTTGCAGAAGCCACAAAATAAAAATAAAAAACTAAAAAAACCATCAAAAACATGTTTTACATATGCTTGTAATTGTAATGGTAATAGTAGACAAGACATTTTACGATTTTTGGACTTGGACTTGGAACTTGGACATGTCAAAATAAAAAAATTTAAGGGAGAAAAAGATACCCTTCAAAAAATACCTTTGGCCTTTGAGCTTTGGGAGCAAGTAAAGATATCCTTTGGTAAAAAACGCACTTTAATGGTATGAAAAAGAATAAATTTGATTTGGAATAGACCTAGAGGCCTGAATTTTCAATATAAGTTATAAAAGGGGTCCTATGACTATTTTTAGCTTTTGACTAGTCAAGTTTGAAGTTACAAGGGCTCGAAAATCTCTATGAAATCTATATGGAAAAATTAATTTTTTCAAGATTTTTGGCAAATTAACCAAATTTTGACCAATTTTGTTTTATCTAGAGGTCTGAATTTTCCAGGATATGAGATTCCTAGATCTACTAGGTGTTCTTAGTTTTTGATTGGTCAAGTTTGAAGTTACAAAACTTGAAAATCCTATAAAAAACGGATGAAATATTACTGGATTTGGTCAATTTGACCAAAATTTTGACCCAAAGGTCGATAGAACTTTGAAATATATAAAAGTAAGTCAGCTTTTCCCGCTTTTTTTCTAAAAAAATCAAAAAGTGTATACCTATTTTATATTTTAAGTACAAAATTAGTTCTAAAATTTCTCAAGTACTCCACTAAAGTATCACTTTACTTGTATGTAAGACCCTTTATATTAGATCTTTTGATAAGTTTAAGGGGCCTGAGCCTATTTAAGAAGGGATAAAAAGGTCAATGAACGATCTCAAAAAATCTAAATTCAAATTTCAAAAACAACCCTCTTTGAAATTTGAGACTTTTCCAGACCCTTAATTTCATTCTATTTTTCTCTCTATTATCTATGAGAGGGTTCATTTGCATACTAAAATATGTGAGGAAATTTCAAAGGGACCCTTTTTTATACACAACATAGACCACAAAAATTTATTCAAATAAGATTTTAATTACCCCTACCATATATTCATAGTAGTAGGGGTAATAGAAAGATAATTAGTCAGGTATTCATTTCAAATTCTAGTTTTTTAATTTTTTTTCTACTCAAATTAAGAGATCAGTTTACATTTCCCCCTATTTATTTTCGAGTAATTAACCCTAGTATCTATAATAAGGGACAGAATAACTGGACAGGCCTTTTTATAAAATATTTGTTTTTAAGCTTATAAAGACCTATCTTATCTCTTTGCAAATGAGATAAATTAATGTTTATTTTACAATTATAAGTATAGTTAACGCATTTTTTGCAAATTAGCAATATACTATATGCATAAGAGTAGTAGATACTATTAGTATAAATAGAGTTCTTATCAAGTCGAAACTTGCCGATATAATTCATAATTTATTTTTTTTACAAGGTCACCCTCACAAATTAAAAGCATTTTCTATTAATTTTCTATTAATCCTAATTAAACTAATACACATATTTGTGAAAGAGCAAAAGAAAAAGGGTCATTTCTCGACTTAAAAAGCATAATTTTTTTAAAAATAGCTCAAAATTTTGATTACTTAATAGCCTTTTTACAGGCATTTCTCATAAGGTTTTAGAAATTTAAGAACCTACAAATGTTCCTTTTTATAACTGATATTAATTTTACAAGACTTTACTTTAAAAAATGAGTAAAAAATGGCTCAAAATATGCCTTAATTATGGATATACTAGCAGGTTCATGTAGATTAGAAGGTCAATATCTCGAAAATAAGCATATGATACCTCTTATAACTCAGAACGACAATTCTAAATAAGTGTAAAAATGGCTTTATCTTTAGGTTTTTAGATTTATTGAAAATAATAGAGATTTATTAGACCTTAAAAGACTTGAAAATGTACATGGTTCCCCTTTTCTAACTTGAATTTGGGGTAGTACTATTACCTATAATACTATAAATTGTATAGGTAAAGTCATAGCAAATAAACAATTTTGCCTCAAATTAGATGGTAAATAGAGATAGGATTCAGGATAAGTCGAAGAAATAATTTGGAGTTAATTGAAGTCATATACTTTAGTAATAGTATGTATCTGTATATTAGAGCATAATTTCCTAGTTAATTTGACAATTATACATTTAATTTAATTTATAAAATAACTTAAATGCTCTCATCTAATTATTCAATTATCTTATAATAACTTATTATATCAATATACTACTAAAGTACTTATTTTGGAGCTAATTATCTTGGTATTTATTTTTAAGGTCGACCTACCATAATTACTTATGGATGAAATACTACGACTTTTACTACTCGTATTATATACCTAAATATAAAGATAATTATAATTTTATTATATGATTTAGATAACTAATAGCTAACAAAATGTCAAATGAATGTCAAATGTCATAAGGCACTACATACTCTACTGATATTCAAAATTGAAGCACTATTGGTATTGAACTTTGTACTAATAGCACCATATAGGTAGATTGGTAATAAATATCTAAAAAAAAGTTAATTTTTTGATCTTTACCTCCTTATATCAAAATACAAGTCGAAAAATGGTGTTTAAAATAATTTAATAGATGTATGGTAGGTACCATAACTTTTGTCCATAACTTTTGAGAAATTTTTTAATTTTCAAGGTTTCTACCTATTGGTTAGGTAGATACCTAGATGCTAGTATCTAGGTATTTAAGCAGGTTTTTCAATTATAATCTCGATATTCTTTCAAATTTTAGACTTCGAGGTATAGGTACTTGAGACTTAAAATCAAGCCCAAAATTCATTTTACCAAAAGCTTAATGTACCCTACCCTACCCTACTTTCTTAAGAGATTTACTTACTTTTACGAGAAATTTCAAGACTTCTAAAAATGTCTAAAAATTGTATAAAGTATTTGATAATACTGATGTCAGTATAAGAGAATAAGCGTTTAGTAATCAGAATTTTGACAATATTAAAGGCTTGAAAAAGCTTTAAAAATCTAAAAAATTCTATCTAGAATTTAGATTGAATTGTACCTATATGATATGAAACATTTGAAATCTTTGTAGCATTTGAATCATAGTAAACTGATTGTGAAGAATCAGGTTTGACTGTGAAATAGTGTGAGAATTCGATCATTCGATGTAAAAATGAGAACTTGAAGGAGTATTATACAGATACTAGTATTTTTATGAAGCCTATGTATCAAGATATAGGTAGGTTTTTGTTTTTATCGCAGTATAAAGATAGATATAGATTTGTGTGGGTATTTATTTATCCAGATTATTTTCATCTATACAAATAATAAGAGTATGATGATTAATAGTTGATTGAATCGAGTTTAAAAATTTTAAAAATTTCCGTTCTCACCGACCACTACGAGTAATACTAGTAGATACATATATGTATGGTACTTGTATAGGATTAGGCTGGCTGGACATTTGCCTATTATCTAAATGTGGTTTTTTTTAAATTTTTCGAAAAAGTGATACCGTTATTACATACAGAATGGAAAGAAGTAGAATAAAATGTAAATGCAAGTGATAGAAATGAAATTGAAAAAATTTATACCTGTTGCAATCTACCTACATAAAATAAAAGGGGACTTGAAAGGACCCCTTTATACAGAAACTACAGCCAAAATAAAATAATATCGAAAAACTTGTTTTCTATTGACAGAATTTTTTCTAATTTTGGCCATAGAGCTGTATATATATATAAATATATAGAGGCTTAAATGGACAGGACACTTTGGAATCTTTGGATACTTTGAACCATGAAAATGCCGTACTGTATATAGTATAATATAGGTACTTACTATGTAAGTACTAGTTTTAGTTATGGAACTTTATATAGAGGTTTTAGATATTGAAATTTGAATTCAATTGATATTACATATACAGTTTTCATTTTGCACATCTGGAAATGGCGAAATCTTTGAAACTTTTGGGAACTTGGGTCTTTTGTCCCCTTTGAATAACCAAAGGACCGACAAAAAAATCGACACAAAAACCATCGAGAACTTTCTCATGATCTTCATGATTCATGATCTTGAGCTAAAATAAAATACATAAATATGATTTTTAGACTTTAGACTTGTTTTGAATCAATCTGGATTTTGAATCGAAATCAATAAAAAAAAGGTATCAATTGCATTTCAAATCAACTTTACACATTAAGCTTCATATAGACAATTTCATCGTATATTTTATTCTCAAACACAGTATAAGATATACTTTTAGACCAATTTGTATCTTTTTTATTGACGTTATCAGCTATAAAAAGTCCCACATTTAAGGCTAAAATCGACAAAAATTCTCGAAATTTTGACAAATTTATAAATTTTCTCTCAAAGAATCTCTTCGGCTTTCAGGCCTTTCCATATTAAACCTCATAAAGGCCTAAAAGCCCAAAATAACCCGAAGATATCCTTTTAAATCTTTACGTATACTTGTGTCAATTATTGATCAAAAAACCTACATACTCTTTTCAAGCCAATTTTTCAAGCTTTTTATAACTGTTTTCTGGATTTTTTGATCAAAAATCTCATCAAAATACGCCAATTTTTCAAATTTTGTTAAAAATTTTGTCATTTTTTTTAGAAATAGATACGAAAGGAGAACCAATCTCATCTAAAGTTCATAAAATTGATTTAATTAAAGCTAATTTTACTTACGATATTATAAAACTGCTTAGTAAATCATTCGACTGTATACTAATACGAGTAAGTAATTCACATTTTTTGTCATAAAATCTTAAAAATCTAATATTAAAACTTGAAACACAATTTACTTACTTACAAATTTACAACTTTGTAGGAACTTTTTCATTAACATTTTTTTCTATGTACAAAGTAGCCTTAAAAGTTCCAACTTTTAAGCCCATGATTCTTAACATTGAATTGAATAGGAAAAATTTTGCCTAGAAATTTATAGCCTTTGTATCTGTATGTTATACCATCGTAGTTAAACAGTTTTACAAAGAATATTTAAATATTTTTAACTCTACCATTTACATATCATTATAAGGTATAGTACCTACGTATCTGTGTCTATCTGTATCTGTATACATACTAGTAATAAATAATAAGAATATTATTGGTTTTTATGTGTGTTTTTGTGACTTTGGTATTTTTTCCCTGATTCTCATTCATTTTTTTCAAAGTTGAATACATAATACTACTACTACTATACTGATATACTAATATACTACCAAATATAATACATGGCTTTGTTCCACTTTCGACTTATGGCTTTGACTTTGCTGGCTATTTCCTTGTCATTTTTTCCTATCTTTTTGTACATATCAGTAGATACAAGTAGTAGTAGTATTTAACACTTTTATTACTACTAGTACTACGTCTTTTAGTGAGAAATAAACGCGCCTTAAACTTAAAGGGGTCTTCACAATCCTTGGAACTTTTTTTAAAAATTTTCAATCACACTCTACTGATATAAGTACGGTATAAGTAGCCCTTTTGAATTTATAAATTTATACCTACCGAAAAATTCTATAAAATCCTCATTTTTGAACTTTTTCATTAAAATAGAAATATGATTATAAAAGTTACCCAAAAATTGATATCTAAATTTTAAAATCCTTCAAAATTTTAATAACTTTTAAGATTAAAAAGAGCAATTTTGGATGATAAAATCTCTTAACATCTTTCCAGTAGTAAGAAAACCATGTTTAAATTATTAGGTAAGATTTAAAATGTTATAGGAAGGCACTTTTTTGTAATGGTTGTAAAAAATTTTAAATTTGACATTAGAAATAATTGACAAAGTAAAAAAGCCATTTATAATTTTTAAACCTAAATTGAGTTCAAATTTTTACAAAAGATGTGATACACTGTTTTCCATAAATGATTAAAAAATTTAATTACTAGGATTTAAACAGCTACTCTTTAGTTAATTATTAATTGTACTAGTAAAGAATCGTTGAATACATTGTAAATTATCCAAATTTTTTAGGTCAAATTCAACATCTGGGCTAAATTGTGGTCAAATTCGGAATCTCAGGCTTCAATTACACCTAAAATCCATTGAATTCTATTTTGGATTTTTTCCCTTTTGATTAAAAGAGGGACCCCTTAAAGTGCCCATAGGACCTTAAGAGGTGGGGTAACTAGATTTTTTTGTTGAAATGGCACAACTAGACCCTATAAGGGTCCTTTATTCCAAATTTGGTTTAAATTGGTCCAATAGTCTTCGAGTAATCTACTGGACGAACAAACAGACAAACGGACAAAGTGCATTCAAAGTTGAATAATAAGTGCTCGCTTCGCTCATTTTTAAAGTAAAAAATCTAATAAGTATCTCTTGTATATTTACTCTAATGGTTAGTAGGTCAGTAATTAATTAGTAGTATTATTAGTATTAATCACAATAAATGCAAAATTTTCAGAAAATTGACTATTGAGAGCTATTTACAATTTTTTAACTAGAAATAAGGAAAAATATGATACAAAAGATATATAAATTCGTAATAAGCGTGAATTTTTTTTGCCAAAAAAGTAAGATTTTGAAAAAAGTTCCAACTTGGATGATTTTCCCTAGTACTTCTTGTAGTATTTTTAAGGTCCCGAGATTTTTTTTTTGACCAAAATCCTCCCTTACAAACAAATCCAAAATACAAATCTGCCTTCGACGACTTCTCAGAATAAATGAAACATCTGCTTCATTTATGTATCGTAGCACCTACTACTTTACCTTAGACTTTGCTTTATATAAGTCCACATAAACTATCCTTCTTATCCTTAGTACACAAAAGAAATACTTAAAAACCTTAAAAACATTCTCAAATTGTAAAATGAGGTATTCACATAAACTCCTTAGTCCTCCAGTTCTAAATTTCTAAGGGTCCTTTTTCGTACAAAAAAAGGCTAAAAATCGGCACGTGGCAAAAAATCTTAAGACTTTTTGGATTTTTCTGATTAAAATCGAAACTAATTCAGTTTTTTTGGACATTGGGCATATGTTCTTGAGATTTTTTTTGAATAATTTCTTCACACAAGTCCTTAGGTCATTTTCGTGGTCTAGAAGACTAGAATAAAGAAATTTTATTATTAGGTCAGTTTGAGAAGTAATATAGATGTAGATAGATGTAGATGTAAGAGCTGTCAATCATCTTGATAATTCTTAACTTGTGCTTATGATTATGGAAGGTAAGTTATATATTGAGATTACATGCAATTTTAATGCATCTTTACCGATAATATTTGATATGAAATACGTTTAGAACAAGGTAAGAGCTCACCAAATCTTTTTGTATTTTGAGGGATTTATATAGGATCTTATTTTACTTGTTATACATACTACTAATAAGGAATTTTTTTAGTTATTCATATACATTGTAATAAATCAACAAAATCTCTAGATAGGATACTTTATGAATAGACAGGATAAGTTTTTAGTTGCAATAATTGTTGCTAAAAGATAACTAAATTAATTTTTGAGAAATTTTTTGATAAAAAGCCCAAAATCGAGCTTAAAGTGCCCTATCTATTAAAAATATTTTTCAATTAGAAAAATGGATTTTGAATAGAAATTCAGATACTTACCTAGTGATCTGAAATTTTGATAATGCCAAGTATGATCATCTAGTATTTGAAATTCGGCACAGCCAGTATCAAAATTTGAGATATTCAAAATTCATAATCAATTGAAAAATGTGCAACTATTTCAGATCATAAAAAGAACAAAAAAAAGTCAAAATTTTTTACAAATCGACAAATTAGTAGCAAGTTTTTGAATCTTTTGCTTGATTATCAAAATAATTCAGTACTACAAAATCGTTCTATTTTATAAGATATAGAGAAATTTTGAAATATAGAGATTTTTGATCAAATTTTGCAACAAGATTTTTGACCTTTTGCAATACAAAATAGATTTTTTGATCAAATTTTGCGATAAAAAGGTTTTTTGACCAAATTTTGTGGTAAAAATGGATTTTTTGACCAAATTTTTGATCAAATTTTGCTCTAAAAAGGATTTTTTGACCAAATTGTGTAGCAAAATAGTTTTTTTGACCAAATATTTGATTAAATTTTGCTCTAAAAAGGATTTTTTGACCAAATTTTGTGGTAGAAAAGATTTTTTGACCAAATTTTATAATACAAAAAAGCATTTTTTGTCCAAATTTTGATATAGGTAGGTACAAATGAGTTTTTGACCAAATTTTTAGATAAAAAGTGATTTTTTTACCCTACATATGCGAGCTAAAATCATCGGCTTATTTTTATTTTGATCTCTACTTAAAATATTATGATGATGATGATGATGATAATGATGAGAGGGGTAATTTTTTTCCAGCCGGTTCAGTTTCAACCGGTATATCGTAGAAATTTTGAAGAACAGACCCTAATATTTAATACATTACATACTACAAATACAGATACAAGTATTTATATACCATTTAGTATGAGTACTAGTACTTATTAAAGGTAATAAGCAACAAGTGTCTGTTTTTTTCTACTCGAACTCGAGGGTTGAACTGGATTTTGAAGGATTAAATCTCTTTTTTTAGTAGAAATAATTAATAAGTACGATATCCGATCGATCAATCGATGATATAATACGAGTAGATCAGTGTAAATACTTATTTAAAATTTAAAACAAAGTACTTACCTACCTATATAGTACATTATAATGATATGAATGAGTCAGAAATGAGATTTACAAGTTATTGTAACTGTCTCATAGTATCTGTTAAAGGGTATGGTGTTTATAAAAAGCTTACAATTAAATAATATCAGTATGTACTCATATGTAAGATTCAACATCTGACTTTGTAAAAATTTATAATTTTATAATTATTACAATTCCAAGTATTACAGCCCGCATTCAAAGTATTAAAGGACACTATAATTCCCTTCAATTCTGTCTGTCAAATTTTTTCAAAATTCATAATCTTGAAAGGATTTTTAGATTTTAGCTCTTATCAGTCGAGAATCAATCAAAAATCGTAAGTTTATAAGGAAGTATACATTTTTTAATGATTATGCCCTTAATTTTCGAGATATTAAGACTCTATAGAACCTGCACTAAAGTTAGAACTTCCATATGATATGTGTATAAATTGGACTTTTTGAAAAAATTCTGAAAACTCGTAATATGGCAAATTTGGCTTCTTATGATTCATAGGCAGGGAATAGACAATTTTAGTCTAAAAATATTTTATTCTTCAAAATCCTTTATCGTTTCAAGTCTTATCGTGTATTTCTTTGAGGATAATAAGCTTTTAATTTCGGTCAAGGAAATAAAACGCTTTATTGACCAATGGACATCTTTTTAAGTTATCTACTAATTATAAAAATTTCCAATTTTTTTCAAGAAATGAGCCATTTGATTCCTAATATAGGAAAAAATCCTTCTAAAATCAATTTAGTTATTTGCGAAAAAGAAATTTTTTCAAAATTTAGGACATTTTTTGTAACAGAATCGAGCTTTTTTGAATTTTGAAACTATTTTTATTCCAGGCAGGGTAAAGTTAAAGTTCACATGCAAACAATCTATTAATTATGGATGGGAGAACAGCAGGCCAGGCAGTGGAATTTTACGAGTATAAGTTTCCACTTTATCAGCCTTTTTTTTCTTCTTCTATTTTTAAAAGATTGGATTTGACCTGTCTTTTAAAGAATTATACAATTCATAACACTATTTAGTAGAGCTATACAATATATAGTGGCTTATGGATTTATACTGATACTTATGGATGATTTTGTGATGCTGTTACTAGCCCTGGTGCTTATCACATCACTTGTTTAAACTACTACTAGTATTATTATTATTGATGGAAATTAAGACGTTTATTTTTTACATAATAACTTGACTTTTCCACGCTTGAGGAGATGATAAGCTTTTCAAAAGATTCCATAAACATCCTGAAAGCTCACTTTTCTCAAAAAACAAAAATATTACGTGGTTTGCTATCTAAAATAGCAAAAATTTACAAATAATGTCTGGAAATTTTTTCTAAAATTGTCTTTGACAAAATATCATATTCAAAATTCATAGAATTTTTGCAAAAAATTGGCTAAATTTCTGCAAAAAGTCGAATTTTACCATAAAAAAGTGCAAAATTTGTGCAAAAAGTCGGATTTTATAGGTCAATCTTACACAAAAAGGTCATATTTTACGGAGATTTGGACGCAAAAAGCCAAAAAGATTCATTTTAATGGATTTTTTTTACCAAATTCTTGCAAAATTTTCTCAAAGTCAGCCTCTAGATCAAATTTTATAGAAATATTTGGTCAAATTTTCGCTATTTTTGTATATTTTGAGTGTAAAAAAGGTCAATTTAAGGTCATTTCACCTATGATTTGATTGATAAACGAGCTAAAAATACTCTTTTTATTGCCCTTGATACACACGATATCCAGAGGCTTTTTCCAAGATATTTTTGGTTCAATCTAATCAAGTACTTAAGAGTACAACTATACTACAAAATCATAATTATTTATTGTACTATTTAGTCAAGATGAGATTAAGATGTTTTTGAAAAAAATTTGATGAAATAATCAAAGGGTTTGAAAGATAATAAGCTTTTCCTAAATACTATTTATCTCTCCATTAAATTAATTACGTACTTTGAGAGTAAGTAGATACATTGAAACCCGAATTGAAAATAAAGACATCATAAATAATTTTTTATAAAAAATCCCACAAAGTATTGAATGAATAAATTATTCATTAGTTCAGAGTAGAGTATTATTTACAATCAGCCAGACCCATGTGCGTAAATCAATATCAATAATCTTAAATTAATCATCTTAATTTACAAAGTATTTTAACTTTAAATAAATTAAAAGATTAATTAAACAAGTATTCAACTTATTTATGATGTTTGCAAGAAAAGGGGTCTTCTAAATTTTTCAGATCTCTCAAGTTTAATTTTTCTTTTTATACCCTTTTTGTCAGAAAAACTCAGAAAATTTTGACCTGAAAGTTCATTATGCCTGGTTTTTTTAAGCATATATGTTATCAAACTTGATTTATAAAGACATCTAGTATATCTTATTCTTAGAATAAATATCATTTCCTTGAAATTTCAGACCTCTAGGTCAATAGTAAGGGTTCAAAAATGCTCAAAAATGTTTAATATTTCGATTGAAATGCCTATTTTCAAGTTTATTTTAACTTTTTATGCCATTTTAGTCCGAAAATCTCAGAAAATTTTGACCTGAAGGTTCATTTATGCCTGTTTATTTATGAAATTTTAAGCATATAAACTTGATTTATAGAGGTCATTAAGACCTCTAGTTAGTAGGTAGGTATATCTTATTCTTAGAATACCATTTCCTTGAAATTTCAGACCTCTAGGTCAACAGAAAGTAGGCAAAATTTTAATCTCAAGGTTCATTTTGCTTGGTTTTTTTATGAAATTTTAAGCATATAAACTCAATTTATGAAGGTCATAAGACCCCTTGTATAACTTAAAATCACATTTCCTTGAAATTTCGGACCTATAGGTCAATTTAAAGGCTCCAAAAATACTCAAAAATACTTAAAATACTCTAAAATGCTAAAAATTTCTGACCTCTAACCATAAGTCAATTTAAAGGCTTCAAAAATGCTCGAAAATACTTAAAATTTCGATCGAAATGCTTTTCAAAGCTTTCAAAATCTCTATACTTTCTAAAGTCCTTGTAATTTGTCTTGAATAAAGTAGACATAAGACCCCTTATACAACAACCAATCACATTTTCCCAATTTTTTATATTTTTACTAATTAATCTGTACATTCGTAGTCCGTAGGTGTGTCAGAGAAAGACAATAAACTTCTGATAAATAAAATTTTGTCCATTTAGGTCTAGACTAGATCACCTTACCCTTTAAATACTCGTACATCATATCATCAGGCAGAATCACAAAAGGTATAAAAAGAACCTTCAAAATGTTCAAATTCGACGATTATTTTTTATAAAAAAAATTATCAAAAAGTAAATAAATATGATAATTACGATGGTTCAATAGTTCTGCTGTATTATTACAACGGAATTTTTCTTATCACTTTTTGACTGAAAGTATCTCGTGTTTATAATACATAACAAGTTCTAAATAATAAAAATAAATGATGAGAGATGAGACAAGTATTATTACTATATGTAATAGGATAGGTAATATTAAGTATTTTATTTATAATTCACCTTGATTCTGATTTAAATTTTTTTTCGGAGGCTTATCATATAAATTTGACCTTTATTATTTTAATTATTGAAGTGATAATTAAGTAGACAAAAATAACACTTCACTTTTTTCTATTGTAGATACTATCTAGGTAGGGTATTATCTTTTATAAAGTCTAAATTAGTCGTATTTCTGGACAATTCGGTGTTTGATTTCCGGGTGATGGTCTCATAATAGTATTTCGATTTTCGAGGTCAATTATTTTATGATTTATGAGATTATTTCACTGGTCATATTGTCCAAAAACGGCAGATATCATATTATACAAATGTAGATAGGGCAAGTACCTACTTACAATTGGATCTATGAATATAATTGAACCCAAATTTTGACATAAATTTTTTTTTTTGACTTTTTACAGCTAAAATATATTTCATATTTTCCAAAATTTCAACCAAAAATTCCCAAAATTTTGGAAATTTTTAGTATTTATCTCATACATATCTACGAGTATTACTAATCCAAGAATCATTTTACAAGAATTTGCCCAATTTTGCAGACAGCCCTATTTGTAACAATTATATCTTACTCATGGCCATGAATACACAATCTTACGAAAATTTACTTGTAAATTGTGGCTTTGACAAGGTTTTTCAGAGCTAATTTACCTAAAAGGAATATGTACCTATATTCTGAATTGAACCGAAATAAGAACCTATAAGATACATTGAAATTTGACATTTTGTCATATCAATACGTAACTGATCAAAAGCCTAAAAAACTGCTAAATTGTTCATTTAATTGTAATTAAATAAGCTAAAAACATACATGTTTTAGATAGGTAGACAAAACAGACCAGTCTGATTGTACATTTTTTTACACTACTCTCGTATTTAGTAGAGAATGGAACGGCGTATAAGTCGAGTCGAAAGTGTCGCAATTTATCCTAATCGAGTTTTTAAACCTTTAAATTTTTCATAAATACCCATTTACTACTAGTACTGTAGTACAATAGTACTAAAAACATAGTAGATAAGACTCATTTCCTTGTTTTGATCCACATTTTAAGTTAATTTTATCTGAATATTCAGTTATTTGTATTAATTTATCTTAAAATACCTACTACAGATAGATATGCGAGTATAAATATACCATAGAAAGGTCCTTGTAAATGGATGAAATATTTGTATGAGACAATATTTTTACTGGATCTTTTATATATTATGATATGACGATAATACAGTTTCATGAAAATTACAGATAATCTTCGTCTTAAATACCTAGTCTGTTTATACAAGCAGCAGATTCTCTCTATAAAGACCCTTAAGTCCTTTAGTGATAGTGATCAGTTTAAGGCAAAATTGAGAGATTTCTAGAAATTTTTGGTCATAAACATGGCTTCAAATTTTGGGCATTTACCATGTAAAACCTCATATAAAGGCCCAAAAACCCATTTGAAACCGAAGATATCCGAAGATCAAACATTTTTTTGTAAAAATCAAGGTTTTCGAAATCCATATCAAAATTTAAATGCGTATTTTGTCCACAATTTCATAAAAGTTATTGAGGTCTTTTAAAATAGACTGTTTTATTGACTATTTTATTGGGCGAGCGAAGCGAGCCGTTACTATTCAACTTTGCTTGCACTTTGTCCGTCTGTCTGTTTGTCGTTCTGTCTGCCTGTCTGTCCAGAGGATAACTCGAGAACTACTGGACCGATCTTGACCAAATTTGGCATGAAGGATCCCCATAGGGTCTCGTGGTAACCATTTCGACAAAAATTTCAGGTGGCCCCACCCCTTGCGGTGCGGACCCTTTAAGGGTCCACCGGAACCGCAAAAATTTTTATTTGATAAAAATGTTCCCCGTGGCTTGAAATGCAAAGATATTTCGTTCCTGGGACCGTGCGGCCCCCCGGAAGCGCATGTGGTCCCTAATACTACAGAAAATTTTATTTATACACACGCTTTGCTCGCCTAATTAATAATCACCTTCTAGTGAGCTGATTAAAGTAGTATAAGGAGTAGGTACTGATATAATATGTTAGGTAGGTACTTTATGGATAGATTTGACTGTACTTTATATAAAAGCTTAAAAAAGTACAGAAATTAAAAATGTAAAAAGGACATTACTATTCTACCTATCTTTAGCTAATGAATAGTGTATATTATGTAGTACCCTACTATCTGTAATGTAGTATATTTAGTTATCAGAAAAAGATCATCATGTGTTTGTCATAAATATTGATTGAGTTTTTGGAGGCTTCTGTCCACAAAAAAAAGATCTGTTTTATTTTTTTGATATTCGGCCGAGCTCTGGCTCCTGGTTGGCCAGTTTTAGGGGCAAATGAGGCTTATAATCGACATCGAGAAGTGTAAGTAGATCTTGAAGAAAATTGGTCGAGGTCATTTCAAGTATAACATTTAATTACAATCACTGCTATATGAATTTTTGTATAGTTTGTATGGAGAAAATATGATTAAGGATTATCAATTAGCTCGCATATTTTTGTCAAAAATATTGATTTGGGACGAAATATAGCAAAATTTTACAATAAATGTCTGTCTAATAAAGATGTCTTTTTAAGTCAAAATTCATAGAATTTCTGCAAAAAATTGGCAAATTTCTGCAAAAAGTCTAATTTTACGATAAAAAAGTTCAATATTTATGTAAAAAGTCGGATTTTATAGTTTATAGGTTACTCTATACTCGTATATTTAGTTAACGGGTAATTTGAAAATTCGAAAACCACATGGACAAACCTTAAACTTTAAAAATTTATTGCCGAAATAGTGAATTAAAATACCATAATGGATCTCAAATGACCAAAATTTCTAAAGCCTAAAGATCCAAATTATAAATTGGGACAAATTTTTAGAAAATTTTGATAAAATTTTTGGAAATTTTTGATAATTTTTAGCCAAGAAATGCAAAAATTGCCTTAAGAAAGTGTTCGAAAATTGATCCTGAAGTTTCTGATATAGAAATTTTTTAAGATTCGAAAATATTTGACTGTTTTTTTTGCGACTTGTTTTTTGACTAAAATTTTGTAATCCATTGGTCAATTTACTGGAAATATTTTGGACACATGGTCCAGTATTATGATTATGTCACCAAATTGAAATATATATCGAGCTCAATTAACTAGTCCAGATAGTTTAAAAACAAGCCAAAGATTATAAAATTTAAAGGCGTAGATCAAAATTCCAATACGTTATTTTAACTATCCATATTTTGAACTGATACCCTACTGGTATTATATACTGTAAATACTGATACATTTAAGATACTGAAACATAACTATACTATTGATAATCAAAGCTAAAAACAAATACACAAATCCTTTAAAACAACCAAATCTTTTGTACCCTATACATAGTATACTATTGACCTGACTTACATAAATGGATTTATAAACTTAAATTGAGATTAAAAGAGTCTAGGTACTATTACACTGTATTAACTTGATCGAATTATTTTATTGGTAATTTTCGTGGGTGTGACTTGTACATACAAGTAAATATTTATGAAAAAAACACAGAATTTCTGTATGCTTCAAAATACTTGGAGTCCTATCCAAATGCATGTGATAATGATTTTATTTAAGTAAATGTTACCAACTTGTAAAAACTTACTTTGATAATACTTTGTTTTGTATTATCTGTAAAACTATATACGAGTAATAGAAAGATACCCCGAAAAAAAGGTCAAGGGTCACCGTGAAAAGGCTTCTTTTATGACTTACATATGACTTGAAAGTTCTTCAATTTTATCTTTAAGTATTTCAAGGATCTACTACTTATATACAAGTCTTGAGTACTTTAGTTTCTATATTGAGTCAATTTTTTCCATGATTTTTCTGGAAATTTCTTTAAAAAATTGTAAAATTTTCTGTATTACTAGTTCTAACTGCAATATATACTTTGGAAAGTTATCAAAAATGTTGATTTTTACAAAATATCGATCCAAGTTTTAAAGTACCTACAATTTCTAACAACTTGCATAGGTTCAAGTATCAATAGGGTACCTACAAAATACTTAAAATTGTATCATTTAAGACCAAAAACAGCATTTTTTAAATTTTTATATTAGTTACTAAAGCTTAGATTATACTATAGGCTATAGGCTATAGGGTACTATGATTTTGATTATTTCAGGCTATTTTAAGAATTTGATTATTTAGAACTGTTTTTTTACTAGTATGAAGGTATAAAAGAATGCTTTATAAAGCTACTTTGTAGAGTAGTAGAGGAATTTAAAGGGAGCCAATCTTGGCTATAAAAAATAAGAATCATTTTTAGAATTTTTTGAGCTTTTTTGAGCTTTTTATTGATGGTTTAACCTTAATTACCACCAAGTACTCGTATTATACAAATACACTAATCATCATTTCTTTGATGAATATATCGTAGTACTTACTTACTGCCTAAGATATAAGCATTTATTAGGTAGGTATTGGATAAAGTTTATCTTTTTTATTGGCTGAAAAATCAGAGTTGAAATGATCAGGCCATGTGCCTACAAAAAATTAGACCGCCAACTTAACTATGTAGCTAGGGTTCATTTCTACAAATATCAAAATACCAAAATCTTAAATAAACCCTTACCCTTATACACCTTACTACTACAGATTACAGATATACTATCCGTTTAATTCTTATCTAATCGCAATTCTCAATTGAAACCAAATTTTGCGCATATTTTTATGACTTTCAGTTCTACCCTTAAAATAAACTTACTTTTCAACTCAACTAAAAAAAATCCTTTTTGCCATCAGGAAAGCTCTCAAAAAACCAATCGATAGTTTCAATTTTAGGATATTTTCGAAAATAGGCAAAATTTTTGAAATATTTGTCTAATTCTCTTAAAATAATCTCAAAATTTTGGCCAAATTGTCCCAAATTAGGATATAGGGTAAATTTGTAATTCTTGAAATTAAGTGCCTAATTAGGAAATAGAACACATTTTGATCCAAAATTTGAAGTAGTTGTGTGATATTTTTATGACCTTTTTTTGGAAAATTTTTGCAGAAATTTCGAAAAAACTATAGGTATTTTAAGCTAAATTGGAACTTGTTATAACTAATAGTCATAAAAGGCGAAAATTTTGCATATTTTTTGAGTTTATGGCTACTATGCTTGTAAATTTTGGCTTAGATAAATCCAAAAAAGACAGAAATGCTAGGCACTATAGCCCTTAAATTCCCCCTATATATGTAAGCTAATTTTTATCTCCATTTATATAGTTATTAAGATAGTAGTACAAGTTTAGAAATAAAAAACAGATGTCCATATTTCAAGTAAAAATCTCATAATTAGAATAACATTTACCTTTAAATTTAAATGACCCTCGGATCACGAAAAAGTGAAACTTTTTCTGAAACCTTATCTAACCTTTACAAGCTTATAGGTAATACTATAGTACTACTATCAGTAGTAGTATATTTAAATCTGAAATAAAGGACTCGTTTGATTAACATTGAAAGATTTGAGATAAGAAAAATTTATTTTTATATCCGCCGTAGAAGAACATGAGAGTTCCTTTAAAAATTTCTAGGAGATTGAACTACAATTTGTACTAGTACATACATTGTAAGGATCTAATGAATTAAATAATTGAAAAAAAAATTAAAAGTTAATTGCGAAACACAATGTTTATTTATATGTAAATTAGTGCCATCGAACTTCAAAGTCAAATTTGTAGCAAATACCATTACTTATCCTTATCCTTAGATAATAGTATTTAGAATAAGAAATGGAAATTTTTTGGTCATGAAAAGTATGCATAATTCACATATAGGATATCTTGAAAGGTAGATTTTTACATATTTTTCAAGACTCAAGACTATTATATCAGTACAGTACCCTACCAATGATCATATTATCAGGAAATTTTTAAAAATTATGCAAAAACCTGTCCATCTACTTAGACAGGGCTTAGAAATTGAAAAAGGCTTTGAAATTTTTAGAATTCTAATCCAAAATTTTATAATTTTTAAAGATTTTTTAGAATTTTTTTGGCCATTTTCATAATTTGACTTGAAAAATTTCCGAAATATTTCATTTTTAAAGATGTGTTTTTTTTTCGCTTTGCACTAGTGTAGCTAAAATTAAAATTTTCAAAAATTTATTTTAAACAAGAATGTATACATTTAGGATCATACTAATGTTTCTCAAACTCTAGACTAAATATAGTGTTATAACAAGTTATAAGATTATAGAGCTTACAATCCTAATTTTTCAAGAAATTTCTAAAAAATATGCAAAAATCTGTCAATCTACGAGTACTTAGATAAGTCTAAATTGAGAAAAGTTTTGTTTAGGTATAGAATTCTAATCCTAAATTTTATAATTTTTGAAAATTTTTTTAGAATTTTTGGTCATTTTCATAATTTAACTTGAAAAATTTGTGAAACTTTTCATTTTTAAAGATTTGATTTTTTTATCGTTCTGTTCTATAAACTACTGAAGCTAAAATCAAAATTTTCAAAAATTTATTTTAAACTCAAGTATACATTTAGATACTAATATTTCTCAAACTCTAGGCTAAATACGAGTATATGGTTATAAACTAACAAGTTATAAGATTATCGAGATTAAAATCCTAATTTTCAAGAAATTTCTAAAATTTATGCAAAAATCTGTCCATCTACGAATACTTAGGACAAGCCTTGAAATTAAGAAAAGTTTTAAAAGGATATTTTCGCCTTCAAATGGGCTTTTGGGCCTTTATATGAGGTTTTAATGGTAAAGGCCCAGAATTCGAAGATATCCTTTATAGAATTCTAACCCTAAATTTTAGAATTTTTGGCAATTTTCATAATTTAACTTGAAAAATTTCCGAAACATTTCATTTTTGAAGATTGGCATTTTTTCCGTTGTGTACTATAAACTAGCTAAAGTCAAAATTTTCAAGAATTTTCTAAAAATTTTGCTAAAAATCTCATCACCAATCTTCTAATTTAGTCTAAAATCCAAAAATTATGAATAATTTTCTCAAAACTAGACATTTACGACAAAACTGATGAATTTTTTCGCGAAATAAATGAACTACAATGAGCAATCAATCTTTTAACTAGACAAAAATAATATTTTTATTTAAATATATATAGATATAAATCAATCGTTGTTTCATTCACATAATGTACAATATACATAGTTAATACATAGTAGTACCTAATATAATATAATTAAAGTTTAAAAATAGTTAAAGTATAATTTATCAATTTACACAAGTTCACAAGCTAATACAACCAACATATATTTTGTAATTATTATATGTACTTACATATGGGTATATAGATGTACTTTGAAGGGGCTAGATGAGAATTAAAAAAAAATCATAATCTGTATTTTGAACAACTATCTCTCGTACTAGTAGTAGGGTACAATTACAAGTACAATTTACAATCGAATATCTCTAGTAGGTATAATTATCTATAAATTTTGAATAACAAATTCATATCTTATATTAATATTAAACAGTTATATAAATATATTTTTGTTTTACCCAGAGATAAGATACAGATAAAGGTACTGATTTCAACAAGATCCTTTCAATTTCAAATAAAAAAAAATATCAAATTCCACATTTCTCTCTAATTAGTATCTACTAATACTAATACTAGACTATATAGTGCTAAGACTTTATCTTAATATTTAAATACAAACATACAAACTACCATAAGAGTTAAGAGTTACAAACATGAGTAAAATATAACTAACACTGTATTTTTATAAATATTTTTATAATTATCATTTTTTATAACCTTATAGGATAAGACCCTTTAAAAATACGCATATAACCCCTCGTATACATTTAAAGGGCTTAACTATATTACTAGTGTCTACTGTAATCTAAATACACTATAGATAATCTTGGGTTTACAAAAATTAAAACTACAAAAACTTTGGATTTGGGTTTTTTATATAAGGACTATATTGAACACTCTTTCATACAGGGATTCAAAAAAATTACAGAAAAATTTCTTCATAAAGTAACACCTTATCATTCAGAGTCTAAAACCTTTAAAATAATTCAAATTTTTTACATAAAAATGGCTTTTTTAGCCAAAAATCGAGATTTTTAACGAGATTTTTTAGCAAAAAGTGTTTGTAAAGCTTTTTCAAGAGTAAATTTGTGCTCATTTTATACAAATTATGGACTTTTTGAGACTATTTTGATTATAAATCGGGTTACTTTATGAAGAAACTGTACTGTAGACTGTAGATAGTACTTTAAGGGGCTAAAATGAACCTATTAAAGCATTCGTAGAGTTCTCAATCTTACATTCTTGAACTATGGTATTCTTACCTCAATTTTCCCTTTCAAAATCCTTAAATGAATTAATTCTCTAGACTATAATCAAATGAATAAAACCAGGATTTCAAACTGAAAACTAAGATAAGAATACCACTACATAATATATAATTTAATGTTTAAAATACTTTAAAATTAATTGTATAATTACAATACAGGATTGTAAAGGGACATTTTGGATATACGATGTAGTGTAATTTTTTAGATTACATTTTTTTCGTGAAATTACACTATAGGATTTTTTTTACGCACTTTTATCTCCCCCTTTGAAAATGCTACTAATCATACGAATATAGTAAGTAGGCATAATCCCTAACCTAACTTATAACCTAACTTATATAGGATACCTTAAGCCTAGTCTAACCTATATAGTATAGAAATAAATTATAATAAAAATAAAAATGTTAAAATATTTGTAATAATTCCTAAATTTGTATTAAAGTTCTATAACTTGTAAAATAGGTGCTAAAAATTTCAATCATACTTGAATTCTATGTAATTATAAACAAGTTCGATATAATTCGATTCTATTCTGTATATACTGGCAAATTAATTATAATTATGAAATGACCCATTCATTCTACTATACTAGGTACTAAAGGTTAGTTAAATATAGATAGGTAGTAAGTATAATTAATAGGAAATAAAAATATATCAAAATAAAGTTTAAAATATTTTGGGGATACAAAAAAAAATCGATAGTCCTGAACCTTAATACGAGTAGTAGGGTACTAATTCTTAATTAAAATTTTTAATTATTTACACTTATATATATATGTAGTAGTATAGTATATATGGATTTTGAAGATCATTGTTTTTAATAAATACATTTCTCGATCAAAAAATACATGTAATTACTCATATACTTATATGCC
The DNA here is from genome assembly GCA_034699045.1 of Nanhermannia cf. coronata Gr-Ori-00579. Taxonomy (NCBI): domain Eukaryota; kingdom Metazoa; phylum Arthropoda; class Arachnida; order Sarcoptiformes; family Nanhermanniidae; genus Nanhermannia; species Nanhermannia cf. coronata Gr-Ori-00579. Next base: position 34,983 of record JAQIXA010000348.1, read on the forward strand.
AAAACTGATATGATATAGAATATGGAATGGATATGATTATTCAATATGGTTTTTTTATAGAAAAAAATAATTGATTAATTGATTTCGAGACTTTTCGAGAGAGAAATGTATTAATTAGTATAGTATGTATATGCTAGTATAGTGTATTTAAATAACTATTAGATTATATAGGTTAATTATAATTATAATGGACTCTTGAACGAATCGATCGACTGCAAAGGTCCATTATAGAAAATACCATATACCTATATAGATACTACTATTTATGTAGGTATTTAAAAATCGTCCTTTTCTGAATTCTGAATTGATTACTACCTATATACTATATGTGTATGTTATATCACAGTTTTTTTTCTTTAAAATAAACCTAAGTACCTAAGTACCAAAGTACCATACTAGTACCTATTTCTAATCTAATGCTAGTTTATGTACAAATTATGATATGAATAAAATTCTTTCAAATGTCTATCTAAATACCTAAAATACTAGATACGTATATCATTATTCATTATAGATACTATTTAACAATCTTAAAATGCGTAAAAATATAGGTTTTTTTTGGGAGAAGTTATGATTTTTGGTGGAAATTAAAGACATACATAGATACTTATTGACTTTGACTTACTGTGCTAGTGTACAGTAGTTTGAAGTTTTGTTTTTCATAATATTATGATGGTGTTTTTTTGATGATGTTTTACTTTACTTGTACAAGTCAAAAAGTTGTTGATCTTGAAAAATGATGATGAGCATTCAGCATCAGCAGGTTCTTTGGTCTCAAGTGTAAATAATAGATTTTTTCTAGGGGTGATTGAAGAAAATATAGGAATGAGTTTTGAAGAAATTATAGATGATTTAAGGACAGGATATCGATCGATGATTAAAGTTGATAGTAGATTATGTTATTATAAGACTATGTAGGAGGATTTAAATGTATTTTCCCAGCCTGAAATTAATAAAAAAAAAGGTCAAATAAGTACTGATTTTGAAAATTAGGACTTGACTAGATGAGATAATTGGGATTTTTGAGACTTTTTCAAGGGTTCTAGGATACTTTCTAAAGAAAAAGCTAAGGTTTAAATTTCTGAATTTTACAAAATATATCTGTATAAGGACTGTTTGCACTTTATATTATGTACTTAGGTTAGGTCCTAACTAATCTAATTAAAAATCTTGTACTAGTATACCTTACGATGTCATGAATTTTTGGAAATTTTGGATGAGCTTAGCATCTCATCTAGCATATTATTTAGAAACAAAGGAGCTAGATTTTAGACTTTTTAAGACTTAAGGCTAGATTCAAGGCTCTTAATTGAACTATATGGATCTTATAGGTATGTCTTATTGGCTATTGGTCTTTAGAATAGTGATAAAATGATGTTATAAGAAATTTTTGGAAATCATCTACTCTATAGGTTAGTAATTAGATATTTTAAAGGATTTTTTAAGATTTTAATGATTGGACTTTGTTTGTTGTTGTTTGTTGTTTCTGAGAAGTTTGAATATCTATGAAGATATTCAAATCGGAGCGCTAGACTCATGATAGGTCTAATTGCTCTCTTTCCCGGTCAACATTGATGACTGCTCATTTGGTTATCATTATTTCTATAGTGAATTGATAAGCCAGGGAGAGCTTATCAATTCGAGAAATAATGCAAATAGGATCCTAACGAATGTCGAATAATAGGCTATACAATACTTAACCAAATATCAAGTTATGATTGGACTTACTGAATTCCAGTCTGGATATTATGATGCTGGAAAGTCTCGAGATGTTTGTTAAACTCCCTATGAATTTGTTCAGGTAGTCCACCAACATTGGAGAAAAATGACCGAAGGAAGGTCAACTCTTCGGTGAGTAAGTCGATTTTTTTCTGAAGTCGGTCATTCTCTTTTGCGAGTATTTTGACCCGTTCTTCTGTCTCACGGGTTCGGATTTTTGCCTTCTCTCTTGATTTCCTCACAGCAATATTATTTCTTTCTCGCCTTCGTTTGTACTCATCCGAAGCCTTGTCAACATTCTTCATCTTCTTTGAATGATGATGTCCACTGGACGAATGATGGTGAAGCCCAGAATGAAGCAAATTTTTGGATCCATGAAATCCTAAGCTCTTTGACAACACTGATCCAGAGACTCCACCACCAAGTCCATTCTCAGATGGTAAAGTACTTGGGGTCAAATGATGTATGTATGAATTTGGACTATATCCTTGTGAACCACCTATAGAACCATTAAAAAAAATCATTTTTAAAATTTAATCAACCAAACCTATGAGAATCGACTTGTTCATATACATAGGTCTTTTTTCAACAAATTTCCTTGCAAAACTCGATACATGCTATATACTCTAGTACCTCTTATAATGCAGTGGTATTATCTTAAATATATTCGAAAACCTAGTTTTCATAAACGAAAGAATTGGACAAAAACCGAAAACTAGAATTCTAAATTGAAATTCGAGATAAGAATATCACATTAAAAATATTATTCTGTAAAAGTCTGATATAGGTATAGGTATGCGGATATTTTAAGAAAAATTGTGAATTTTTTACATTTTAGGATACTTTTCTTTAGAAAATTCAAGTATTGAATTGAGTCGTACTAACTTATTCCAACTTTAAAATTTCAAAAATTCAAAATAATTATAGGTAGATTCCCAATAAATACTACTATCTTACGTTTGTTAGCATTTGTCAAAAATTGAGAAAACTCTGTTGACTATCTTATTATGTAATTGTAATTGTAATTATACTTTTCTAGATTTTCGAGCCTATATATAATAAGCCGTTTTAAAGCTAACTTTAATCTCAAAAATGTTCAAATTTTCTGAAATTTTCTGGGATTTTTGACTTTTATAATTTATATCAAGATCGATAATCTGAATTTTTGAAAAAATTCTAGAATTGGGGATTTTAAAGACCTGGATTATTGCCTATCAAGAAGTTTTTGAGAATTATAGACAAGGACATATAGGTAATATTATCGATAAGTAAGATTTTTTAAATTTTTTTCGAATTTTTACTCACCTGAAGCACTCTGAGGTGAATTTGACGATGATGAGGAAGTTGACGAAGAACTGGATGTGACACTGGACAATGATCCAGAGCCACCGTATGAATAATTATTTTGATCTGTCGATGACACAGCATTTCCATTATAATCCAAATTTCTCTCTGGATCCTCTTTGACCAGAACTCCTGAAGAATCAGCCGAAGCAACAGAAGTTCCATTATTGTTGTTACTATTATTATTGTTGTTATTATTATTATTTCCACTTCCATTATTGAAATGGACTGGTTGTGGCATATAAGCAAGAGGATTTCGAGCAAAAGCTCCACCACCACCACCCTGACTTAATTGTTGTTGAAGTTGATTCTGCTGATGGTGTTGCTGTTGATTTTGGTGTTGTTGTTGCTGTTGATGTCCATTTGAGATTCTTAAATTTCCTGAGAGGACATTTGATAATTGTGAGTAGTCGGATTTTGTCAGTTTATCATGATGTTGAAGGAGTTCTGGAAAAAGTCCCTCAGATACTTCAAAATTCGGATCATCTATAAGGGCCTGGAGGTCTAGGGATAATTCTGGGTTATCCAGGTCAGCTGGATCTATATCACCACCACCACTATTTCCAATAACTATTTGTCCATTTACATTATTGTTCATAAAAGGTCTTTTCCCATTTGATAGAGCCTTCTTCAAGGACTCTATATTGACATTATCGTACATTTGAGGTGAAGCCATGATTATAACCATTTAGTCCACACTATACTCAAAATGTCACCTCAAAATACCCCAAAAATCACCTCAAAATTTCCAAAAAATCCATCAAAAAATCCTTTGACACACTTTACCCCACTTCTCATAAAAACACTTCCGGTTCCAAAAACAATTTCACTTATCAAATTTTTCAAATCCAAATTAGTAAAACACTTTTAGGTAAATTCTCTTATTCACAAAATTGTTAAAATTTTTCAAAAATTTTTCAAAATTTTGCACAAATACGTGTGCTTGGCTCGACTTGTGATTGTATACTAAAGAACAATTTCCCTTTCTGGTATATTATTCAACCGGTGTCAGCTTCAAAAGCTTTGTGAAAGTGTTCTGATGTAAGACTTGCCAATATATTGTCCTAATACACAATATTATACTTTGCAGTCAAATTCACTACTAAAGTACTTTTCTATACCTAGTAAACGTAATATACAAACTAAATAAATGTAATAGAGAGAGACATACACATAATACATAGAAGGTAATAGGTACGTTAATAAATGGGGTTTGTATTTTGTATCGTATCGTGGCAGTGGGTCGACATATATAGAATTTCCTTGTATTTATCTACCATACTATTATGATAGTAAAGGCCCCTACAAAATCCCCTATCATCTATTCTATAGTAATAGAGTAATAGTATGGTAATCATTGGTAGAATTCACTTTTATTTTTCCTTATACAAACCCATACATTATTTTATTATGATCATTTTTAGCCTATATATTCTATACAGAATGATATTTAGATCAGTAGATCCACAGGTAAATCATACATAATATTGTAAGTACTGATATACTAGAGAGATGCCCCATATCATATCATACCTAATCGTAAATTTGATTTTGAATTTTGAATTTTGAAAAGTTGTATACTGATAGAATACTAGGTATACTCGTAATTGCATCTAGGTATCCCCTGCTATTTCCTTATATCTTTAGATATAAGTAAGTGCTATTTAGATGCATTTTGCATTATTATTCAACAAAAGTACCTTAAGAATATGTATACCTAGGTATATACCATAGCTTTGTACTGAATATTTTAGCAATGAATTTGACAATTGAGTTTCAGGAAATGAGATTGTAGATTGTAGGTAGGTAGGTACATGGTAGTATATAGGACAGTGTCAAAGAAAACGAAAGATCAAATTTTTTTATGACTCTACTGACCTAATTTGGGCTTGAGATTTTTTGATGATAAATGTACATTTATTGTAGTTAGATAATGGGTTATATAATATAACTAGTTAACTATCTCTATGTATGTAGATACTTTACTTTACTTTACTGCCCTATATTTCTTGGTATTACTTTTTCTTTCGATTTCAATTTTGATTTTTTTAATTCCTTCCTGCGAACACATTTTCCACGGCCTAATTAACATTTACTTACTTTACTTGCAGGATTTTACTTATCTTTCTATTGTCTTTTTTAATTGAAATATTTATACTATAAATATTAGTGCATATTTATTAGAGTATGTTTATGTAATGTAAAGCTATAAAAAGCTTGTTTATTCGATACTTACCTTACCTGTATGTACAGATATAAGTAGTTTATTTTAAATTTTTTTGAGTTTAAGAAATAAGCTAGCTAGACTGTTCTCAAGCAATTTGAAAAATTTTCTGTCTGGACTTTTTTAATTTTAGTACAAAATAATTTAGGTAAATTATGAGTCGATGAATAATATTATTAGAGCAAAGTGAGCACTTATACGAGTAATATTCAACTTTACTTGGATTTATTACAATTGATCTATCTGTCTGTCCAGAAGATTACTCGAAAACTACCGGACCGATTTAAATCAAACTTGGAATAAAGGACCCTTAAAGGGTTTAATTACGACTTTTTGACAAAATTTCAGGTAGCCTCATCCCATTTCCCTTACAGGGCTGCGGGCCCTTTAAGTGAATCCATGTCTATCAAATGGGAATACAGATAATTTAAAATGGGATTTAAATGGCTATATAGGGTAATCGAAATTGATGTCAGAAATCCCGAATTTCGCACCCGCTTGAATCTTGACATGGATGACATGGACCTTTGACCACAAAAATAGACTTAATTTGTGATTAATTATTAATTTACTCGCACTGTATAGTTAACTGTATAGTAGTTAATTTTTTATGCTAAAAAAAGCTTAGAGAAAAGCAATCAAGGGCAATCTTTCATACTCATTCATAACTAATTGCAGGACACTGGATTTGGATTTGGATAGGATTCTTAAAAGGTTTTTTTTTGTTTTTTTTGGGTTTTTAACCTATACTTTCCAAGTTTCGAGTCAATTTTGTTTCTGATTTTGCCAATTTCGTCAATTTTGTCAATTTAAGTTAGAGCTTTATAATAATTGATCTATATATTCTAAAACCGTCTTAAATTTCAGTTAGAAAGTTAATACAATACATAGTGACAATTTTTTAAAATTATTATGTTGAAATTTTTGCAAATTAAATATTTCCAAAATTATTCAAAAAAATATATTCCATCATGCATAGTTTGCAATTATAGGCTATAGGTATATATCTAATTGGATAATGCAATTTTATATTGATTCTAACTGCTAGCTAGGCACTCAATATTCAAAATTTGGTAAATAAAATTGAAAAAATTCAATTCAGTTCAGATCAGATTCAGAATCAGAATCAGAATTCAAAAAGAACAGGGCAGGCAGAGAAAGAAGAATGCATTAAAATTTCTAAATTAGAGTTTATTTGCTAAAGGGTAGGGTACTTTATAATTATAATACCTAAGTACTCCAGTTCTAGTCTCTATAATAAGTCTCTAGTAGATAAATTCATTTTAAAATTAAGCCAAAATATGGTAATCTGAGCTGAATTCAATAAAGTTATCATGGCATGGTTTATTCATTTAATCATTTACCTACGAGTAGGTAGTTCAGCTATGAAATACTCGATTTCAGCCTGAATTTGACACTAATCTAACTGTATAATATGTAGGTACCTACTACATAAATCTAAATTACGACTCTTGTGACACAAATCAAGATTTTCAGAGCTTTTTATGAAGAATAAATACAATAGAAATCATAATCTAAGATATTTACTCAAAAATCTCTGCCCTAAAATCCTTGATTTTAGTTTCAACTTGATAAGAAAATATTCAAATTAATTGATCAATTAAAAGACAAAAGTAGGGGTTTCAGAGCTGAATACAAAATAGACTCGGGATGGATCATAGATCTGGATGATGCGATGCTGTATTCAGCTCTGAAAATCTCTACTTTTGTTTTTTAATTGATCAATTAAATATGAAATTTCTTATCAAGTTGAAACTGAAACTATAAATCAAGGATTTTCTAACTGATTCTGAGTTTTTGAGTAAATATCCTAGGCCTAGATCATGATTCTTCGTACAATTCTTCATAAAAAGCTCTGAAAATCTTGGTTTGTACCATAATTTAGATTTAGTAGATACATATACAGTTAGATAAGTGTCAAATTCAGGCTAAAATCGAGTATTTCATAGCTAAAATGATTAGAAGTTGTGAGTGAGGAATGATCCCGTTTGAATAATATTAGAGCAGAGTGTGCGACCTCAAGAGCAGAAGAGTAGGAAACTCTGCCTTTGCAGCTTTCCATCAAAAGCCATAGCGGGCATAGTATGGACCAAATATTACATTTTTTTCAAAGTGAAAGTTGCGAAATCAAAAATTTCTCTTCAATACGCAAACCAGTGCAGTGGTTATTACGATCATAGCAAAATAAACTAATCATCTTTAATTTTAATTCTCTACTTTTACTACAAGTCAACACCAATTTGACCATCAAAAACAACAAAATTAAGGTAATTTTAATCAAAAATCTAAAAAATTTATAATGTAAACATAGGTAAGGTAATTTTTGGCAATAATTGCATCATTATTTTGGGATCATAATGATCATGATCTTGAAATGAATCATATTTTTTTGGCAATTTTGCAACTTGCATTTTTTAAGATAATTATTATTCTTAATTGTTTCTTTTTGCATATAAATATTGGGTAAAATGGGTAGAAGGTATTGCATTGCATATTGCATGTATAGTCGATTCACTTGATTCAGCGATGAAAAACGAGACTTTGGCATAAATTTCTTGGTACTGTAATATGTGTACTTTGTAGGATGTCAAGATCTGGTTATTTCTGGAATTAAATGAATCGACTGTACATTGTTAATTGTTAAGTTTAAAAGTTTTATAAATAAAGATAAATCTTAACCTAGATTAGCCATTAGATTTAGATTTAGTCTATAGCTTTAGAACGAGAACATAAATTTTAAGTTTTATACTAAATACGATTATATTTTAATTTCTGGTTTTTTTGTTCATAATTTCAGGAAGCAGAAACTACAACCGAAGCCTTGTGGTATATTTAAGGATACCAAATCGAAATCGAAATCAAAGAAAACCATGGGGTCAAAGAGCAGATCATCTGGAGGTGGTGGTAAAAGGGACTATGATCGAAATTCGTTTGAGTATCGACAAAAAAGGCAAAAGAATAGTAAGTTGTTTTTATTATAACATATTGATGTGTACATGAGATGATTATAAAGATAATTGACTACTGATTTATTTATTATTTTTTTTTAGATGATGCTGTGAAAAGATCAAGGGATAAATCTAAGCAGAAAGCACAGGAAAGCTCACAACGTGTCCAGAGACTTCAAATGGAGAACGAAAATCTTCGAACAACGTAAGAATTATAATTTAGAATTGAATTATGGTTTTCAATTATGTTTCCATTTACTTCATCTCTGAGAAATCAATTTTTCTGACTTCAATTTGATTTGTATTTACTTTTAAAATGGGTTTATCAGAGCTGAATTAATTGGCTAGAAAACAGAAGATCATAATCATGAAGAATGGATTTTTAATTTTCTTTTTCTTGATTAGACTTGACAACATGCAACAAGAATTAAAGTTTTTGAAAGAAATGCTCGTATCTCAAGCTGGTAAGTTCAAGTACAAGTATCTGTATCTGTACATACCTAATTAGGTACTTGTCAAGTTTAAATAATTTTATTTACATTTATTTAAAAAAGACTAATATTTTTTAATCCTAATTTTAGGAAATTCTGATTTCCTGACACCTGAGCTTGAAAAAGACCTCGAAGAACTACGTAAGAATTATTATTTACCTATATAAATTATAATATTTTTCATATGCATCAGCTTCTGGCTTCTACTCTGTTCTTAAATTTAATTCATTTAATTTTTTTTCTCCTATTTTTTTAGTGCGAGAAGATGGTCCATCTCAAAATCCTCAGAGAGTTACCCATTTACTTACCGAAGTTAAAAGATTGCAACATATCCATGAACAACAACAACAACTTCAACTTGGGAATGAAATGAAACCCTCAGGAATGGATAACAATATGTTACTCCAGCATCAGGGCAATGGAAATGGGAATAACAATGGACTAATTGACTACGACTCTCCTCATTTCTCTTACATTGACTATCAACAATTGTAAGTAGAAATGTACAATAATACTTTAAAAACACAATGAAGTTCGCGTATATATTTAAACCAAAAAAATATTTTTCCAAGTAATTTCCAAAAATTAAGTTTAAGTTACATTTTACAGTACAGTGCATACTTAAATATGACATTCATACATAAATATAATGATAATATTATACACTTATATCGATAAGTAACTTTTAATTACGTGTACCTTGATAGTTTTTTCGTTTTCGTAGTAAAATCTTTAGAAAATAAGTTAGATTTACATTTAGACTTTAACTTTAAATTAGTCATGTAACTATCTATCTAAACATAAGGATTTAAGTAGTATAAGTACTAGTAGTTTCATTAGGTATAAAAACTTTGTTTCTATTTTTCAATTTTATTGTTAAGTTAAATGTGTTGTTCGTTCTACATTCTTTATTCTTAAACTCTTTCTGTTATTTGTTATTTATACATGGAGGATGAACAGCATCAGCATTTTTATTTTATTTTATAATCAATCGCACCATCATTTCAGATTTCAGGATCGTCTTATAAATATCTACTTACCTATATAACTTGTATTTAAAATATATTTTTTTCGTAGATTTTCGATATAAAATTGTCGTAGTAGTGAAACAAATATCCTTTTTAAAGGTTTCTCCATTTCCCCATTAAATGGCGAAATAAATAATTGTGACACTTTTAAATATTTGACCTTGCTTTACAGTTTACAGTGGTATATATAAATAATTAGAATGTATACATACTTTGATTACTTATACGCACATGCATTGCATAGGATAGGAAAAATACTTATCTCGTGCTTTTAAATCTATTTCAAAATAGGCTTATTCTGATAAGATATCATTGTATTATATGCATAAAGTACATACAGTATAGTAGCTAGGTACATTTCTCTAATCTTATATTCTTTTATTATTGTTTATTTATATTTTTAGATTTTATATAAATAATATTTGATTTGATAATATTTATAAAGCGCTTCAGTTGCAGTTGCAGTCTAAAGGACTTCGTTTAGGTATGAGTATCAGTATGAGAGTTTAAAATGGAAGTTCAGTTCTGAAAATCCTCAACATGACTTAAATGATTGAAAATAGTATAGGTATATGTATTAAAGTATAGGTATACAGTATACCCTATGGTTTTTAAATAGGTGCATCGTGTAGCAGTACCACCGAGGCATAAGTACAAATTTCAAAATAGGAATTTTATTTGTGCAAAAAAAGAGAGAGAAGGAAAGTTTTTGCATTAACCATAGACCATAACGGATATGAAATGAAATGAATAGAAAATAATAATATGAATATTGCACATACAGTATCAGTACTTACTAGTACTAGTACTGACAGTCATATAAAGTAAGTCCATGGTATATTCTGTAAGATAGGAAATGAAGGTGAGCTGTAGTAATACAGAATATAAATAAGGAATAATAATAATAATAATAATACCAACCTACCTACATATAAAATAGTAATAAGATTAGTTAGTTTAGAAGTTAAGAAGTTTAGGTAGTCTATGCTTGCCTTATATATTTTATCCTTTTAGTACTTAAGCTAAGGTAGTACATAGAAGTTCTAATAAGTAAAGTAGAATATTTTGTGCAAAGTTTTAATACTTGTATTCTATAAGAACTTTATATTAGGAATACTGGTGAGGATTCTCGACGGCGGCCGCCGATTTCAACAAGGCGGATTTCTTCACGCAAGCGAAATACAAAATATGGTCAGACATACAGTTCAGCATCAACTCTTTTCTGTTCTTTCTGAGAGAGTCAAAATCTAAATTCTAAAATATATTTACTGATAGTATAACCTTCTCTTCCCTGCCTGATGCAGGATAATTCTCCTATCGAGAAAACTATTCTACTTCTATTCTAGTAGTATAATATTTCATATATATTTAAAATATTATATTTCGAATCTCCTCGATCTCCCCATCCCAACTCTTCTCTTTTCATTATTATTATCAATATTAGAACATAATATAATTTTAATCTTTGTTTTGATTTTGAAATCATCAAAGTTGGAAAAAAATCGACAAAGCTTAAAGGTATCTTATTCTTATTCTGAAAAACCATTCTAAAATTTAAGCCTCTTTGGACTTTGGGCAAATTACATATTTTGATAAATTTGCAAAAATTTGCAAATTCATACATTTTTGATTCATAAGCCGAATTCTATAAATTTAAAATTTATGAATTTCTCCGCCCTTATAAATTTACCTAATGATATAATTAACTAATTATATTTTTTTCTTGCAGGTGAATAACCTATTTTTCGGCAGCTTGATCTGAATTAGAATTGAATGCAGCTAATTTAATTAAATATCTCCTTAAGAATCTCTTAATTTAAGAATACAACAACTGGATAACCATTAACAAGAACGATTTGTAAGAATTTTTGTGGATTTTTTTGGAAAGGACCTTGAACTATGAATGTATGTTTTATTTTTTTGTTCCATTGATTATTATTGTGCAAAAAATGTTTAATTATTCTCTATGTGAATGTACAAAGGATATGAAATTTTTCAGAATCTATCATTGATACCTACGGAAGATCATGAATTTGAGAAAATTTACTAGTACTGTAATTTACTTACTGCCAAATTGATTGACTATTACTTAAAATATTATAATAAATTTGTGTTCATTTGA
>JAQIXA010000349.1:0-46767 GCA_034699045.1 Nanhermannia cf. coronata Gr-Ori-00579
CTTCTCAAAGAAGCCTTAAATGATTGCAATTATTTTAATTGCTTTCGTATATCTAAGGTTATACTATTCAATCTACGATAGTACCTATACTTTATATATTTTATGCATTTAATACATTCTGTGCTGATCGTGTACAAGAAAATATTGGTCAGTTAACAAAATATATAATAATAATAATATAAATACCTACTTAAATATATATTATTATCAATAATCACAAAATAATTAATAAAATCTATGTTTGTTTTTTTAAACAGATTATGTCGGAAGATGAACAACTCGAATAGGTACATGACATAAAATAACTTTATTTATTCAAAAATATTTTAGGTACCTAATATGGCATATTTCATATTATACTTGTAAACAACTCTGCACCTACTTATCCTAGAAATTGCTAGTTATTAATAATACCCTACCTACTTACCTATTTTTTTAGGGATACAAAATAGTATTTATTAACCATAAACTTACCTATTACATAGTTAAGAATAACTTAATTATCAGTAAAATATAAGTATCTTTTAGTAGTTAGAAGGTATATAATATTTAGTAAGTAGATATATGGTAGGTACTTATACTTTTATTATTCTTAGTTTAGTAATTCAGTCATCTTTATTATTCATCATCGTAATAATAATCGGGCAATGGCGATCCTTGGTTTTTTAACTGCGGAGTCGGTGATTTCGATTGATTAAATTGCTCTTTTAAATTTTGATTTATTTCATCCCATGCCTCGTCTATCAATATCAAAATGGACAAAAAATATTTTTATGTAGATACCTTTTATGTATTTATATATAAGTGTTTGTAAAAATGAATTTCTTAGCCTCTTATAAGTCTTAAATAAATAAGATAATCAATAGTTTTAAACTTACGTTGTGGATGATTTTTTAAGTAAACTGGCTTAGGTGGTGGTATAGGATATCCGGAGTTATTATACGGTGGATAATTACTAAAATTTTGACTCCAAGGGATTTGGCCTGCTGGTGTGACAGGGTTGGGAGATGAGGCTCGAAGGATTCCAACAATCGGTTTATTTTCGGGTTGACCTTGTCCATTTGGCCCTTGCTGAGCTGCTGCCGCAGTTGATGGTTGACCATTTTGATTTTGTTGAGGATTTTGATTATTCATTGGATGTCCAGGTGGTAAATTGAAATTATTTGCTGGATTTTGTTGTCCATTTTGATTTTGATTTTGGCCATTTCCATTTGATCTTGGGGGAGTTTGACCACCTTTATAAATAAACAAATTTAGGTATTCTGAATAAGTCATTATTAGTAATTTAAGTACCCTATACCTATGTATTACGAGATTAGGTTCTTTAAAAATGTAAAGATGTATCGAATTTTTTCAAAAATTTTGGAAATTTCTTAATTAGCTTTTTGAGTAAATAGTTACTGCAGTGTTAACATTTGAAATTCTATCTTAAGTTTCAGCTTTAATTGCTCATATTCATTAGACTATAAAATTGTAAATTTTTGGCTTTTATATTTTATCATATAACTCAAAGGATTATATCCTCATATCGCAGTTCAACTTTTTCCAAAAAATTTTACAGGATAAATGGAATAAACTGCTTATAATAATAATCGATTCAGCAATGTTAATGTTTCAACTTAAAAACACTATTAATTAGACTAGATAGATAAATTTATGTTCAAATGTTACATTTTTTCCATTTCTCATATTCATAATAAAATTCATGATAAATACTTATAAAACATAATAAATTGTCTTACCTCGTATATTTTCGGTATAAACCTTCCCATTCTTCGGTTTTTTCGACCCACCACGACCCGAAAAACAACAACAAGCACAGCAAAAGCACAATGCTATACTTAAAGCAATCAATATTACAATAATCCCAACTAAAATTCCAATAACTGCTCCAACTCTATAATGGTAAATATTATAAAAATTAAAAATTAAACCAAAAATTCAAATCAAACTTATCTATAGTTTATCCAAAGTACTAACCCGATATTAAAAGTATCCTCAATATCATCCTGCCAATCACCTCGAACACTTGCCACAAAAAAAGTCAAAATACACAACCAAGATACCGTCCTTGCAAATATTTCACCCATTTTTTACACAAAATTCATTGAAAAAAGTTTAAAATCAAGATTTTTTACACTAACTCGAGCCATTTAACGAGCCATTAAAGTCAAATTGCCCAAGTATCAGTTGTATATTACATATCAAAATCTTTTTTTGATATTAAATATTTGCTAATTGATAATTCAGATAATTCAGATAAGTTATCTGAATCTTGAAAAAAATGGTATTAAATATAAAGGTGTATAGTATGTGAGGTATTTTTTTGTTATAAAAAAGGCACTCTCGGCTTGTTTTAGAAATGACAAATAATTCAAGATATCCAATAATTATGTAGGTAGATAGGAAAAATTGAGATATGAATTGAATTGTATTGTGTTAATAATGTGTTGTACTGATACTGATTACTGATGATATGCTTTTAATAGCGATTAAATTGGGTATCTTGAGAGCTTAATAAATTGTTGATTATGTATCTGTATAGTACTGGAACCTCATACTCATATTATGTATTTCTGTTTGAAATAGTAAAATATTATGTTTTATTTGTATACCTATCCTCCTTATATGGCCCTCACCCCTTACTTGTAATTGTAAAGTATAGAAATGGTATAGTTAAATAAATATAGATATGAAATAAAGATTCAGATTTCAAGTTCAGATTTATAGCATTTGTAAACGAGCTGACTGACGAACTGACGTTGCAAAATCATTAAATCACTTGTAACTTGTAGGGTACTTACTATTAATAGTAGTATGTAGTACTAGTAGGTATAATATTTATTTTATAGGTGTAAACATTTTAGTTTTTAATACTTAAGACTTGATAAGAGTTGATAAAAAATTTAAACAAAAAGACCATAAAATAAATCCTCATAGTCTATAGGCCAATATATGGTTTGCAATTCTTAATTTTTTTCAAATCATATACAGTCAGTGTATACCTATAATATATGTAGGGTACCTATTAGTAGTATGAGTTTGTACTTTACAATATATTAAGTAGTAGTAACTTATAGGCCTTCATTACACCATCATCATTTTTACATATTTTCAAAAAAAAAATTTCAAAAAATTGTAGATTTACACTAGCTATGTAGAATCTATACTAATGGATTTACTCCTTAAAAGCAAAATCAGAAAGATTTCTCGATCTTAACTTAACATTTACAAGTATATACCTAACTAACTAGGTATGTATAATAAAGTACCCTACTTACCTATTGTAAAGCAATTTGACTATCTGATTCTGATGAGAAAATATAGCTTAAAACAAACATGAGATTAGCCAGTTTAATAAGCATATTGTGCTGAAATTATTCTCAATGCGTCAGAAATCATTCACACATACATAAGTATCCTAATGATTAATTTTATAATACAATACAAGTACATAGAATATGATTGATAAAATTTAATTAGGTAGTCAAAAGTAAAATGGACCAAAATATGTAACTATTTTTCAAAAAAGTGTCTTTTTATTTTTAGGTATAAAAATCTACATTTTTAATTTTTTGAATATCTGTTTTCAAAATTCAAAATTTTTAAAACACAGTAATCATTTGTAGCTTTTAGGTGCTTACTATTAATTATAGTTGTAGTAGTACAGCATACTATTATACCTATAGGTCTAAATATTTTAGCACGATTTTTGTCTGCTATTTTTTAGCTTAGCAATCAATCCGTAATAGATAGTTAGGTACATTTTAATTTATTAATTTTTATTATTTCTTGTACTATAAAGCCCATATTACTAGCCCATGATGATTGAGAGTCAAACAATACCATAGGATAAAAGTATACAAGTTACAAGTACTTTTTAATACCTACCGATATTAACAGATACAGATATTTTAGGGTAAGGTAAAACAGAATCAGGATCAGGGTCCTTTTACAAATATTGTAAATACTTATAGTTAGGTATTATTATATTTTTAGCTAAATTTCTTAGAAATATGACCCTGATTTTATTTTATAAAAATGTAATTTTAACTTGCTTTCTGCTTATTTTGTAAAATTGGATTTATGGTTTTTTACTATCTACTGTGTACTTCATACTCGTATAAATATTATATAAGGTACATATAATGTTAGGTAGGTACATACTACAGATATATAATATGTAAGTTACTAATCCTATGTACTCTGCCCAAAAATAAATAAATGTTCCTATACCTTATCTATTACCAAAATAAAAAGACTGCTGAAAAAGGGTTAAGTAAAAAAGAAGCTAGTAAATATTATTTAGTTTGCTTTGTTAGAGCTTCTAATAAATGATTTTTGTCATATAACTTTAATCACTCGTTAAAAATATTTATTAAGTTCAAGTCTTCAGCAGGGAATTACGTATACCAAGTAGGTAGGTTAAGTCTACATTATTAACATTTGGGGCAAGTTGTCACCTGATAATATGCATTAGGTACCCTACCCTATATAGGTAATTGAATAGGATTATATTTATTTTTATATTTAAATTAAATTTAACTATATTATTTATAATTAACATGTATTACAAACTTATATTCAAGAACGATTGCTTTTTCCAGGCAACTTTCATATCATCCATACTTATCGGTTATTAGTATCAGAGATAATGGAGAAGATTATGCAAATATACAAAGAGATCTTGCTCTCAGACTTGAGCGTTCAAGAGAAACAGATAAGAATACAATTTTTTGTAAGAAAAATTTTATCGTCTATTTTTAATTTCAAGATATTTAACACTTTTATGGAAAGGTAAGAAAGATTCTTTCAAAATCATTAATAAATGAACTATGTATATAGATATTACTTTGTATTTATTAATGTATGAGAGAGTGCCTGCATATTATTGTATATATAGTTATATGCATAAATATAAATTGATAATATGACTTAAGATTAGAATATTATCTTATTTCTTTTGCCTGATAAATAAATAAGCTGTCTGACTCTGGCCTAAGCAAATGAATATCATACCTTTACTCATTCTCTTTATTATAAACTTCTTAATCTTTCCTTTATTTAAAAAATTATGTAGATACACTTAAAATTGTCCATATTATCACTAATTAAAATACGTAGGTATAGGTATTATGCACACAAAAACTAAACTAAAACTAAAACCCATAATACAATCATGTAGCTAGTACAAAAATCATGTTATCCAAATTAGTTTTAACTGAAATCTTAAAACCTAATATAGTACTGGTAGCTTTAATTAAATAAAGTCGACCAGACCGATCTCTCTAAATATTTTTATTTTAAGCTCAAAAGAAATAATTCTTTGGTATAAAGGTGAGTCCAAATCCGAATTATATCTCTCTACCCGCCTGCTTTATACACATCATTAATTAACAAAATACATATAAGTACATATCTGTATATAGTTTTAGAATTATTAAGTTCTAATCAAAAATGTAAAATTAAAAAAGTAGGTAATTCTAATATTAGGGTATATAGTATAATATAAGCACTACCTTATACCCTACTTATCAGTACATTAGTAAATATATAAGTTAATTAGTAAGTACAGTTTTTAATTATTCTGTTTTTCTTTTAATTAGAATGAGTCGGAGTATAAATGCGATGGGTGGAATGGTAGATAGAGTTGATGTAGAAGCAGCAGAGCTAAAAAGGGAACTTGAAACGGGTTTCGAAAAGTTTGTCTTACATGAATTGGACATCTTGGACATTAAGCCCTTTAAGGATGGATCTAAAATTATAGCAGCTCTCAAATTGAAATGGGAGGTAGGTACCCTACTATACAAATACTATACAAATACTTACCTGAATAAAATTGTAGGTATGTATAATATACAGGGTAACCAAATTCAAAAAATCATTTCAGAGGACTTTTAGAGTCAATCTGTTTGCTAATTGCCAAAATGACAATCTAGCCTATCTTTAAAAGACCCGGATTTCTATGAAACTTCAGATTTTTATAGAAGATATGCAATGACATCAGACTTCGGATATATCTGTTTCGAATTAAATGAAGGTCATAGCCAAAAGTTTTTTGTTGCATATTTGTATATTTTGGGTTTTTGTCCGAATAAGAGAATGTAATGATCAAATTCTCTGACTATGCATTCAATATGTACCTGGCTACTCACATCAACTCCTCCTAGAGTTCATAACCGATTTACTCCAATTTACTCTAGGTACATATGTTAAAAAATTTCAAAAATGTAGAAATGTAGTTTTAGAAAAATCTGTGAATTTATCCCATATGCAAGGCACAAGGGTACTTACCTTTTACTTTACTTTCAAATCTTGAAAATATTTGGATTAAGGGTGTGTTTTTAAAAATTTTCTCTTTTTGATTTCTCCATGTTAGGTATAGCAAAAAAGTGTGTTTTTTAAAATACATTTATGAACTAACTATAAATAATTAAAGATCAGTAAGGAATCGTTGAAATCACAATCGTTTTTACTAGTCACTCTGTTTGTTTAAAAAAAATTTAAAAAATTTCATATGGGTAAAAAAACGTGTTAAAAAAATGTGTTCTATTTAACAAGTTTTTTTTTAATTAATTTTTTTCAGAGTGAGTGACTAGTAAAAACGATATTAAATATTTAAATATTTAAGCTCAAATTCAATTTCAAATTATATAATACAATTTATTATATCAAATATGGCCTATTTGAGGTGTTTTATTGAACCGATCGCTTATTCAAAAAATGGGAGTCAAAATAGGAAGAATGTCTATGGGAATTTTCATGTCAATCAGAGCTACCATTTTTGAGTTTTTGTATCTCAAATATTTGTCTAGGATTTGTCACATCTTTTTTTCCAGAAGAAATTGTAGTAGATATGAGAAACAATATAGCATAGTACAGAGTACAGAATACATATTAGACATAAGTTGATTATAATTTTAATAAAATATATTTTATTATTTTTTATAAACAGATGATGACTCAAGAAGAAAAATTGGAATTTATAAGGAGAAACAAATTCAACTAGCTAAATAATTCTCTACCTATAGATCAAATTCTATCTTCACATGTGCATTATTAAATTCAATCATTTTGAGGAAATCAATTAATATTTATAAAATGTTATGTAGTTATATAATAAACATACATAACATGTAATTTCATTTCTTTGTCAAAATCTCGATGTGATTCATTAATAATACCAAAAGATAAAAATATTTTTCTCAAGAAATAAGTAGGTAAATTAAAATTTTTGTTCTGTTGTTGCATTTCTTGCATAATTGGAGTTTTTATTGTAAATTCCAGTACTGCTTGAATTCCATCCAGGAGGCTCAGCTGGAAATAATAATGAAAATTTATTAAAATTATATTTATTTTTATTTACGAGATAAAAAAAACTCTAATTTAGTAACAATTGTAAGGTTAGAACTATTGTACTTATTTAAGATCTAACCAGAAGTACTAATACCTTTGGATTTTATATTTTGGAATATACTTAGGTTTTATACTTGCAAGTATATTATCATAATTTTTGAAAGATTCTCAAAAAATGGTCAAAAAACTGCAGATTGTTCAATAAAATCTATATTTTTTCCAAAAATTCAATCTAAAGACTTGAATCTAAAGTATTGTGATGATCAAAAAAGCTTCAAAATTTGAATTTTGTGAACTTTAGGTGATTTGATTAGGCATCGACTCGTACTTATTTATCTTTTTTAAGATGTCTAAAATTGTCAATTTCAATTGGATCTTAGGATTAGTATAGGTATTCAGTATTCAGTAACTATTTGGTATATGTAGGGTACCTATTAGTAGTATGAGTTTGTACTTTACAATATATGTATAGAACTTCATTAAACCATCATTTTTTATAAATTTTCAAAAAAAATCCAAAAAATTAAAGATTTACACTATGCAGAATCTAACTAATGGATATACAATACATGCAAATTCAGGAAGATTTCTCTATCTTAACTTACATTTACAGCATAGAGGTAACTATAATAAAGTAGGTACTTTTTAATTTACTAATAAACAATTTGACTATCTGATTCTGATGAGAAAATTATGTAGCTAACTTAAAAACATGAGATTGGTTATTAAGTTTAAGACTAAACTTATTCTCATTGCGTCAGAATTCAGAATAAATTTGAACGAACTATTCTTCAAAATTACATGAATTATATACAAGTCTAATGTACTTTGGTCAAATTTTTGAGAATTTTCAATTAAACTTACCTAATGTTTTAATGAAATCCTTCATAGAACTAATGCAAAAGTACCTACTTATGTACATACCTACCTAAATTATAAAATAGATCCATAGTGCACTATAAGTAAAATATATAAGTACCTAACACTTTATGCATATTATTTATTATTATTCACACATACATAAGTATCCTAATGATTATTTAATAATACAATACGAGTACAAGCAGAATGATTCATAAAATTTTAATTAGTCAAAGGTAAAGACCGGATAAATGGACCTATGTAACTACATATTTTTCAAAAAAGTGTCTTTTTAGGCATGCATAGTATCTAACAGTAAAGGTATTAAATTTTCAAATTTCTGTTTTCAAACAAAAACCCAAAATATCCTTAAAAAACCTCAAAAAATACTTTAAAATTACCAATTAAAAAAAATGCCAAATTTTTTTTTCGAAATATCTAATTGTAAAAAGTTGTTAGAAAGCAAGCATTTATTCTCAATCCGGTTACCGGATTCCTGTATCATTTAAAGTGTAAATGCATAGATAGAATATGGGTTGAATTAATATGTACTTACCTAATTCTAAAAGCTAATTAATATGCTTTGATTATTTTATTCTGATATAAACTTGTACTACTCGTACTATTACTCATTACATTTATATTATTACTGATCTGATAATTACTTTATACATTATACATGATATATATCTGTATGCCATACATGTAGTTATTTAGAAATTGCATTATTGTTCACATAATTTACAACTTTATAAACTTTCTGGAAACTGATGGATTGAAATGTAAATTAGAATATGCAAATGTAGTGTTTAATTAATAATATGTAATTCATAAGAGCTTAATTTAACTAGTAAGTACCCCTCTTATCTACCTATATGGTTATCTAACTACACCTACTACTGTATGTGAAAAGTTATGGCTAATAAATTATAGCAATTTGAAAATATTTGAATAAATTGAATATTGTAAGTACTTTATAAAGTTTTTACAGTTTTTTATACGCAATTAATTTTTTTGTCGATTTTATCTATAATATCACTTTTGATTTTGATTTGTTATGAATGATAAATGTAAAATTTATTATTTTAGTTTTGAATGCGTCATTAATAAGTTTCGATGTGATTCATTAAAAATAGATAAAAATATTTTTGTCATGAATAAGTGAATTAAAATTTTTGTTCTGCTGTTGCATTTCTTGCATAATTGGAGTTTTTATTGTAAATTCCAGTGCTTGTGTTCCACCCAGGAGGCTCAGCTGGAAATTATAATGAAAATTGAAACTTTTATTTTCATTTTTAAAAAAACTCTAATTTACTAATAAATGTAATGTTAAAACTACAATTTATGTACTAAAGATAAGCAGAAGTACTAGTACCTTTAGATTTTATATGATAGAGTATATAATACTTGGGTTTGTTTAAACTCATGATTAGTAAATTAGCATAATTTTTGAAAAATTCTCAAAAAATGGTCAAGAAGTTTGCAGATTTGTTCATTAATTTATATAAAATCTAAAAATTTTCCCAAAATTTTAATCTAAAATATTGCGATAATCAAAAAAAAACCTCAAAACTTGAATTTTGTAAACTTTAGGGGATTTGATTAGGAATCTACTCACGCACTTAAGTATTTATTTTTTTAAGATGTCAAAAATTTTCAATTTCAATTGGGTTAAAACTTAATCATACGACTCGCATTGCTACAGTATTTAAGGAGTATTGCATAATAATCATAATAATTAATAAGTACAAGTACCTACCAAATTAAGAGGTACATATACTTATATCTGTAGTTAGCACTTACGATTATAATTATAAGATGACCCAGGAACGAAATCATTTCTTTCTTGGGTGACAAAAATCACAGCACTTCTAGGTCCAGCTTCTGTCATAACTATCCCTTCTTGTTGTTCTACTATTACAGTTTGTCTTTGGGCATTTACTGAAAATAATTTGAAATTTTTTGTATAATTTTTGTACATATTGCAAATTGTAGTAAATGACTAATTTTTATCTAATTTTTCAAACCTATTCTATTTCTTCGTAGCATCCAATAAAAGACAATAATTAACAAAATAAAAATAAAAAGTCCCGTAAATCCAATTACACCGCCGCTAAAACACAATAAATCTTTATAATTAAAGTTTTAACCGGATATCAATTACAGTATTTTTTAACTTACGTTGAATAAAATAAAAATGCAGATGCATTATCCACAAATATTGAAAGAAAAACAAGAAATATGAGAGAAATTTGTAATTTCATGGTAAATAATTTTGGTAAATTGAGTACCTAATTATTACGTATGTACAGGAGAGTGAATATTAAAAATGATAAAAATTATTTTTATCTCATCTTTGTCTAATATAATATAAGGCAATTATCTATCTATGTAGGTCTGGCATACCATATTGGTACGTATAGTTGTATTACATTACTAGTAATCCAAATAATTTATCACCAAAAGTCAATAAAACTTTACTTATTTACCTAAACTACAATATAGGTACATGCATTTAAATTTAAATGAACTTATCCTCTAATTTGTAATGTAAAACCTTGTATATAAGTTCAACTATAGTAGGGTAGGTATCTATTTAATGTCTAGTACATGCTTCTATACTGATATAGATACCTAAGTACTTGCCTTTGTCTATGTAAGTACATTTTCAAATTTAAATTTTTAAAATATGGTATCTTTTTGTATTTTTGCATATCTATAAAATCTCTTTAAAATTTTACTCTTTTTTGTCATGAATTCTCATTCATGTAATTTGTACTGTTATGCAAATGTACCTATATACTATCCATAATTCAAATCTAGGTATGAACATATGAACAAGTGTATATTTATAGCCAATTTTAGAAAATACATGCTCATAAAATATCAATTTTACAAGCAAAAGCAAATTAATCTCTTGTATTCATAAATAAGAGAAATTCTACAGATTTTGTATTTGCATACTACGCTCGTATAAATAGAAATTTTATTGATATGTATTTATATTACCTTTTACCAATATACATGTAGTAGTACTCTTCTGTACATTCTACATTATCATTATGCATAAATAAAAGCTCGAATTTTTCAAATCCATGAAAAATTCTACTATATTTGCAATACACTATAGTAGTAGGTATTTATAGTACCCTACCCCAATTTGAATGAAGTAATTAAAATTCTTACAAATGTCATAGTCCTAATAATACATGCAGTATAAACAACACTACCTACTACCATACTTACTGTATATCGGTAGTAAAGGAGTAGGTGGTATTTACTTAAAAAATATCTTGAAATTTGAAAAATCTCATTCAATTTTCAGTAGGTATGTATTTTTATATATTACAAGACATTCTGGATTCTGGAAATTCTTGGAATCCAATCCAATCTTTTGAGCTAATGTTATTACTATATCTCTGTATGAAATCAACTTTGTTTGTTTGTTTATTTGATTAAAATCGATCTTCTACTTACTAACTACCGTAGCCATACCTCATATAATATATATGATATCATAGACTACATATCTGAGTAAAATGCTACCCTTGTATGGAAGTAGGTTCTAAACTGATAGTAGGTACATAATGGGGTCATACAAGATAAATATATGATCTCGACCTTGAGCCTTAAACTGGTCGAAAAATAGATTTCAATTCCTTTTTTCCCACAATTTTGCAGTACCCTACACACTTTCTCATGTTAGAATAATAATAATAATATAAATATTTCCTCCTACTTTGTACTTCTCAATTTCTTTATACATTCACAATATCCAACTATGTACTTGTAAATACAAAGTAAGCACTTACTATAAATTATATGTATGTAACATACTTATTATGCTGATATGATATTCTGATAGGTATATGTATCTAGGCTTGAGAACCTTGTAAGTATGTATAAGGATAAGCATAGTACTCGTATTAAAAGGGTTAAAAAAATTTTGGGTTTAAAATTGGGTTTAAAAAAGGACTAGGTTTTGAAATGTATAAGAATCTAGTATGTACTAGTACTAGTAGTCGTATATGGATGAGTTTGCGTCGATCCAGCAGTAAAGGGATACGGAGAGATCCCTAAAAATAAAATCTTTCAAGGTAAAGATGCTTCGAAATCGCAGGCTCATGGAAATATATAGTGAATTCAATATATCCACATTATGTTCAGAATTCAGACAAAATATACCTTATACATACATACATACATACCGTGATACTAGACTCTAGTACTAGTAGTACTATGTATATTTGAACCCGAGAAAATATCCTTTATACGGATATTATTCTCCCATTTCAGTCCTTTGGAAAGAATCATGGTTCTCTCGAAAAACTGCAAAAAATTCACAAAACTTGATACTTAACTAGTCAAGTAGTTTTTCGTTAATTAATACTTGTGTGATTAGTAAAGATCAGATTTCATGGAATCAACTGTGTAGACCATAAGTGTACTGGTACTAAGCGGCAATATGCTGGCTCTCAAAATTATTCTCTTGGATGACACAGTCACCATCATTCAAGCTCAGGTGAGATTTTGTAGTGCAAAATACATCAATTTGAATTATTTATGAGCTTTTTTTGTTGTAAGCCCATATATTACCTTGTAGGTTTTGAAACACTTGAATTTATTTACCTACAAGATTCTTGATTAATTTTTAAACTTGATAAAGTGGTGAAAGTCCTATTAGTAACTTATTACATGAGTAGATACTATAATATACTATAGTAGGGTACTAAATGCCTTTTTAGTACAGGAATAATTTATTTTGAAAAAGTTTTAACTCTAAATTCTCTTATTACATTTATTTAAAAAATGGTTTTTTTTTTCAAGTTAGGTTTAATATTTTGAATAATTTTGAGAATTTATATTGCTTATTCGAATAATAAGGGTTTTGATTAAAACATATTCTTATTATACACTAGTACTACGAGTAGGTATATCAGTAGCATTAGGTTCGAGTAATAAAATTTTATGTAAGATTTTATATTAGGAATTCTATTGAAAAGGTCTTACTCATAGTACTATAGTTAGAGTATCAGTATTACTAACAATATGTATAGCAGTAGGTTGATAGTATATAGTAGGTACTATATATTAGTAACATACTAGCAAGAAAGTAACATATTTTGCTTTTTATTAAATCAATGAAATGATTCCTTTCAAATAAATTCAGGCAAAAAGTAAACAGAGAATAATATACCAGCATTTTTTCATTTATCAAATTTTGATTTATTTTACAAGAATAGAATAGATACATGTACAAAAAGTGTTTTTTTTACCTAATAACATTAACATAATACCGAGTAAATTATTCCTTTATTTGAAATGATAATTAGCTATTTTTTTCCAAAAATAAGACTGCATTAATTAAGTATGTAGGTAGTTACATATTTATTTTTTAAAATCGAAGTCATGAGTAGTTTCCTAAAATCGATCTATTCAGATTCAGATACAAGGAAAAATTGCATATTTAGGTATTCTGTTTTATAGGTCAGTGTTTGTATTGTTACACATTTTTTTCTTTTTATTTATGCTTTTTTGAAAATTTCATCCTTCTAGGTATGTAAATTAAATTTACGGAGATTTTAACCTTTTTCCTTTTTTTTACAACAAATCTGAAGGAATTATACAGGAGGTAACCTACTACTGATATAGTTACCTATTAGTAAAAGTAAAGCAATTAGTATTATATGTATAGGTAGGTAGGGTACTCTTAAAAAAGATACTTTTTTTAGGTATACTGTAGTAGGGTACTTTTTTCAAGATTTCTCAAGAATCAAGAAACTTTTAATGATCTAATTTGTTTAATATTTAGAATCTACTCAGATTATGCAACTTTTCTAATTTCCTGCAAGATAAGTAGGATATGAGTAGAGTACTATTATAATTACGTAGGTAGTATGAGTTGAGTATGTATAACTATAAGACATGTACATATAGTAGGTACGTTACCTACTTGTTTAATCGTAGATAAGGAAGTGCTTTAATTACTTTAAAACTTGTATAAAGATCTACATATCTCTGTTAAATTATCAACATATTTACCTATGCTTAAGTATCTAGCTATTTCCGCACAATTTATACAGCACATATCAGTATATTACTAAAAATACTATGGTACATTAGTCGGGTAACTCAAATACGAGTATGTAAATATTTTTGAAAAATTTTGAACTAATTTTACTTTATACCTGTCCTTATTCTTAATCACAACGACATGTACCATTGTTGGAATCTAAAGCTCAAGTTATATGAATTTAAAACTACTATTTACTACATCAAGATTATAAATTTTTTAAATATTATAATAAAATCTCTGTTATGCAACATTCAACTTTCATTGTGTAATTAAAGAAATAGAAAATTGAAAAATATAAGGACTCAATAAGGTTTTTTAAGTTATTTTTATTTCAATTTCAGACAAAAACAACGGGTCGAATGATATTTGATCAGATATGTCGTCAGATCAATCTGCTCGAATCGGATTATTTCGGTATCGAATACCTAGACTGTAACTCTGGTGCTCGTGGTTCTGACCTTCTCCATGCAATCAATGTGAATCAACAAAATGGACCATCGTCACTTCAAGCCAAGGCCTGGGAACCGCAGGTTCCTCCACCTCCACCACCGCCATTCTCATTACCGAATCCGACAACGAAATCCAAATCCTCGAAATCGAGACCATCAACACTGATTCCACCATCGAAATCAGACCCTGAGGAATCTGACCAGGATGCAATAATCGATCCAAGTGGCAACAAAAAGAAATTATTATATCGGCCAAAACTAAATGTTAATTATGGGAACTATTTTTGGCTGGATATGGATAAGGTAAGGATTATAATTTGTATATTTTTTAATATTTTATAAAATCCTAATATTGATAGGAAAACATTTAACTATCATTAGATTTATATACATACATAAGTATAGACATTTTAGTTATTATGTAGGTATGTATGGTATCTATCTAGTTCAATTCAAATCAATCAGTACCTTCAAAAAGTCAAATTATGAACCATACCTTGCATGTAATTAAATTAGTATAATAATATGAGCTATATCCTTAAAATTTGATCAGGATTGTAATTGATGATAAGTAATTTTTAGATTTTTTGATTCTTGGAAATGAAAAGAATTTGGATCAATTTGATAAACTCAATAAAAACAAAAGTTAGAAAAACATGTTAACGAAATTTTTGTTAAAATGTGATTTAAATAAAGAAAAAATATATTCTTGTAGAAAATGTTGAAATTTTTTACAAAATTATCATTATAATGTATTTCTGTTAATAAATTTTGTTCAATTGAGATATTTGGGAGCAAATTGTTATTTCAAATATGTAGGATAACAACAATACGCAGAACTTGTGTACCTTAGAGCCTTAAATCAGTTTAGATGAGATTAAAGTAAAAAAATTTATTATGATTGGATAAAGATCTATAAATTATCCTAATTGTAATAAGGAATATTCAGTAGGTATGATAAAATTTGGAATAGATTAATATGTAGAGTAAAATTTAACTTTTTTATGATTTTTTTACAGAGACTAAATCGCCAAGTAGGCCTGTCCCTAACTGATCCTGTGCTAAGATTATGTGTCAAATTTTATACACCTGATCCAAGTATTCAATTGGAGGAAGAATTCACTCGATATTTATTTTGTTTACAAATTAAACGAGATTTGGCTGCAGGGATTTTGATTTGTAAGTTTCTGAAAAAATTAAATTAGGTATAAGCAAAAAAGTAGATTTCAAAATCTGGTTTTATTTTATGATTGAAAATTAGGTAATGAAAATACTGCAGCTCTAATGGCCAGCTATATTTTACAAGGCAAGAAAGTCTTAAATTTTTTATAAAAAATCTTTTTTTAATAAAACTGTAAAATTTTAGCTGAATGTGGAGATTTTGCAAGTGAAGATTATAATTTAGATCTACCATCAACATCAGGTGGTAAAAAGTCCTCAGTTGTGACATCGAATTACAAATTTCACAAATTCTACTATCCCTGGCAAACACCCGATAATGAAATCAAAATTCTGGAAAATTATCGAAAACATTATGGACAGAGTCCTGAAGAAGCTGATCAAAATCTACTAGGTAAGTTATAATATATATAGGTATATATTGGGTCTAATTTAGAAATTATTAAAATTTTGAAATTTTGTAGAAACTGCTCGTAGGACTGAATTTTACGGTGAGAACGGAATTTAAATATTCAACAAATAGTAAAATCCAGTCAAGTCATATGACTTGAGAGGATCTAGGGATTTCAATCCGGCTTTAGAATAAATCCTAATTTTTTTATATATAGGTGCTCATCTCTGCAAATGTTACATAAATAGTACATGTTCGAAAAGTGACTTGAATTGCGACATTCCCGACTTCAATATACTCAATTTCCCATACATGTTCAGCTTTGAAGGTACTTTCACAAGACTAATGTAAAGCCTTATAATATAGGTTTGAAAATGTATTTTTTTTTTAAATTTTAAGATGCAAGTAATTGCTACAGTGGAAATAATGGAAGCGGTCGTAAAGGTTCATCAGCTGGAATCAAGGATTCGAAATCATCCCGAAGGAGAAAATCGAAGGATTCCTCAGATGATATAAATACTTACTATTTAAATGTCAGTTATAATGGAATTCAGCTTTATAATTATTTACCAAAAAGGATTCAGAATTTCCCTTGGATTAAGATAAGGAAATTGAGCTTTAAGAGAAAGAGATTCATCATCAAATTAATTCTCATATTTCATGATAAGGTAAGGCATAATTAATTCAAAAAAACTTTTAAAATATAATATTCTTTTGCTATTTGGATCATTAAAATAATACATACTTTTTGAATTGACTTTCTTAAATAAACAAAAAAAATAATTTGTTTTCAATTTTGTCACAAAATCCAAATCCAAAATTGAAGATTTTGCAAAATTTTGTCTCAGGAATAGTCGAACTGAAGATTTGAAGGTACTTTTATTCATTTTTATCTTTTTTTGTAGGTGGACAAATTATCCTTCACCGACATTGTCGAGCCAGAATCGACTAAAAATGCGAAATTAAAATCGATTGAAACTCAAGTAGAATTCATATTTGCTTCAAGAGATGCTTGCAAATCATTTTGGAAAAAATGTGTTGAGGTAAGTCAATATTATTTTACCATTTGAACAACATTAAAAGCTTACGATTTTTATGGTTTTTTAGCATCATGCATTCTTCAGATGTGAGGGAAATTCAGGTCCAACACCCGAGCAATTTGATGAGACTCGTCGATCTCTTTTCAATTTCTTTTCCACAAATCCCCAAAGGAGAAATTCAACCAAAAGACTTCAGTCTAGTCATCAGCAACAAAGTCAAGATTCATCCGACTATTCGGACAAAAGTCAGATGATGAACTATCCTCGAGGAAATAAGGATTTTGATCGAAATTCCACAACCGGAAGTGTCAACTATGGATCCTCATTCAAGTACAGTGGTCGAACTCAGCGGGAAATGAAGCAATTTATTCGAGACAATTTCAATCTAAGACGTCATAACTCTTTTAATTCTTACTATAATAAAAGGTTCAATTCACTCAATACTCAACCCGCAGGTGCTGGAACAGGTACTGGTTCTGGTAGTGCTGGTACTGGAACTGCAAATCATGGACCAATACCGCCAACTTCAATATCAGTTATAAATCAAAACGAAAAATTGATTAATTCCTCATCGAATAGATCGAGGACTTTGGAACGTGTTGGAGAAAATGGATCTTCGAGGAAATCTGAAAATAAGGCTGTTGAAGTTAACTATGAGAATTCAGCAGTAGTTACAGCACTTGCAAATAAAAAGAAAATACTCAAAAAATCGGTCTCACTCTCAACATCACCTTTTAATAACTATAATTATTCTTATGATTCACCAGAGGTTAATGCATATTTCGAAAATTATGGAGTTGTACCAGTTAATAAAGGATTACCAGATTCATCGGTAGATCCACCACCAATTACTAGGAGGACTCCAGTTTTAGAAAATCAAATTTCGGTCGCTTCATCAACTTCTACGAAACCTTATGAATTTCCAAGTGTGGATTTGCCAAATTATGAGAATTACAATAAAGCACATCTACTGTATGAGACTAGGAGGAGATACCGGTCTGTTGATGATGAGGATTTTGATTTTCATCATTCCCAAGAACCAGGTACAATATTTCAAAAAACGTTTTTTTATCTAAATTAAGTTCTGAAAAAATATTTAGACCTCAATTTTAATAGAGTTAATATTTGTAAAATTCAGGCCAAAAATTGATACTTTAGAGGTGAATTAAATAAGTATCATTGATCGTTAAGGACAATTATGGTTACTTTAAATTTAAAATCATTGGAGAATCTTCTGTAGAGCAATATCAATTCAATTTTTAAAGAAATTTACATTAGGACACCCTACTACAGACTACAGCTAATACACTTCTTTCTGATATTCTGAAAGCCTTTTCTCACAATTTTCGAGCTTCTACAAACTTTCAACCATTTTTTTTAAATATTTGAATATTTAAAATACCAGTAGCTTAGCTTAATCTATGCTTTACCATATTATATAGTATCTACTCGTATTGGGTTCGTTTTTTGATTTGTTTATTATGCTTTTTATAGGAATTCATCAATCTGGCGAATTTTCGGTATCAGGTGCCAGATCACAAAGTAGAGGTAGTGGGACTTATGGAAGTCGAGGATCTCGAGATGAAGAAAATGAAATTGAATTCATCGACTATTACAATTATCCTCAGTCTGGTGGTGTTGGACAACCAGATATTGGCTACTATGATAGTCGAGGTAATTTCTACTTGAACTCAAGTGGTGGAACAAGGATTCTAGCTCAAGGTCGAGGTGAAACTAAAAACCCATATGGGCATTTGAATATCGGAATTGGAGCAGGTGTTCAAACTCAAACTCAAACACAAGATAGCTACGAATATGAAGAAAATGAGGATGAGATCATCGAAGATGAAGAAGATGATGATCCAGAAGAAGAATACGATGATCAATATGGCGAAATTAAAAACTACAATAATGACTACAGGGGTCCACCACCAAGTGGAGGTAAAAACCCTAAAAAAACTTTCCATGTATATTCTTTTCAAAATCTCCAATTTACAAAATTTAAAGTGTATTTTGAACTGATTTCAAATATATTTTGATTTTGATCTCTCATATTCGAAGTAAAAGTAAAATTTTGGAATATTTCAAAGGCTTATAAAAAGTAATATGCTCAGAACTTTTGTAAATATTTTCAAAAATTTCTCCATTTTTAGGTTCAGGTCCAGGACGTCCAGGCTCACAATATCCGCCAAATAACTCCTACAAGTATTATTATGGCCAGCAGAACCAACAACAAAATCGAGGTTCTTATCAACAACAACAGCCTCCTTATAGAAGTGGGATTCGAAAAACTTTTAATACAAGTACCAGTTACGACACAGAGGTATAAAAATACCGCTAAAATAATGCAAAAAATACTCATAAACCTATCTTATTATATGCAATTTTACACTATTTATTATTGTTGTGTTCATTTATTTTAAACTCTAGTTACTTTATTTACGTAGCTATATGTACATTGTAAGCTATATGTGTTGTGTTTTACATATGATTTTATAATTTACAATAAAAAATAAAATTACCGTGCAATTGCTTTTGTCCCTTTTGTTTTTTTGCAGAATTTTAGATCCATTTAATCAGTTTCAAAGTTCAAAATTCAAATGGCTTTACATGTTCAATAGAAATTAGGAATTTTGAAGTACTTAGAACCTGATGTATTTTGTATTTAAAGGATAATGATGGTGGATCTGAATCGAATGAAAAATTCGGAACTGATTTCGGAGATTATGAGGATAAGAGTGAGATTAGTCAAGATCGAAGTTACAAAGTTCATAAGAAGCATAAGACTACACATTTTCTAGACGAAAATTACAATGTTAGCAAAAGTCTAGATAATATTATCTCTGTCGTAGGATTCAGTACTTATAGTACGAGTCAGGCTAGTTTACGTGAATTTCCAGTGACCAAATGGTCTCAAAAGTATAAAGGTCATAGCCCTGGATCATCAAAAAGAAATTCTTTTGGCGGGAAAATTCAAGTTTTTGAGTTTGATAATGATGAAGATGACCAAGGGGTTGTTGGAGATAAAGAAAGTGAAATTACATCAACAGATGCTGATGAAAGATCGCCTATACCGCCACTTGTGAATATAAGGGGATCTATAAGTACAGGTTTCACAAAATTTCACAATTTTTTCTGTAATTTCTGTAATTCAATATATTTAATGTATGGTTTTCAAAGGTTCTTCAAGATCAGTTGAAGATTATGATAAGGAAACAATGGAAAGGATCAAGGCAAAAAGAAATTCTCTAACCAAAATACAGGTACCCTAACTCAAATCAAAATACTTATTCAAGTCAGTTCTGAAATAGCCGATTTTAGTGATGAAATTATAGACATTTTGGGATTGGGTTTTTCAGAATTTACTATTTTGAAGATATATTTTAAGTTTTTTTTAATGAAATTTTTCGATATAGAATGTACTAAATAGAATTTTGTGAATTTTTAGGCTTTTGAATTCGATACTGAAAGCGAAAATGAAGAGTTGAAAATTCCTGAAGCTATACCTGAAGTTGAGGTTGAAGAACCGAAAATTATTCCAACAATAAGTATAAGTAAACATAATGGATTTCCAAAAATTGAAGAAGAAAAACCGCCAGAACCGAAGCCAATGTTAAAGGAAGAAAAAATTGAAGTTCATGTTCAAGAAATAAAAGAAATTCCAGTTGAAATTCATATGGAACCAGTTGAGAGACCTGAACCAGAACCAGTAAAGTCTCCAATAATCAATCCATTAAAAGGTGGTCGAAAAAATATAATCAAAGGTATAAATAATACATTTTTTTCATTCTATGTACAAATCTTGATGAGTTTTTTTCCAGGTAAAATGATCAAATTTTTGATGGAGGAAGGACAGAAAGAAGAAGAACCATTGCCTCCACCACCACCAGATCCTACATTATTTATTGAGAACAAAGTTTGTACTGAATTTGAACAAGATATTCAGAAAAAGCCTAAAAGTGAAGTACCAGCAATTGTTAAATCAGTTCAATTTGAGGATAAAGTACATTTTGAAGAAAGAAAAGAACCAAAGGCTGAAAAAATTGAGAAACCTGAGAAAGTTGTGGCTCGAGTGAAAGAACCTCAAGTTGAACTCAAGAAAGTTGAAATACTCGAATCACCAAAAGTATCTGAAAAACCAATTGTTCCAGCTGTTAGTGATCCAGTTAGTGTTCCAGCTGCTCTTCCAGTTGTTCCTGATAAACCAAAACCCAAAGTCGTGAATCCACTTAAGGGCGGTAGAAAAAATATTATAAAAAACCAGATGATTCAATATCTGAAAGAATGTGGGGACCTTGATCTTGAAATGGAGTTGGCTGAAAAGAAGAAATTATTGGAAGCTGAAGAAGAAAAAAAGGCTGAAATGCCTCCTGAAATACCAATTAAAAGATCAGAAACAACTAAAGATGAAATCAAAAAGATACTAAAAATACCATCAAAAGAAGAACTTAAAGAACGAGAAATAGAGGAGGTTAAAGAACCTAATAAACCTAAAAAAGTAGAGGTCAAAGTTGTTGAAAAGGATAAAATTGAGGGTAAAGTTGATGATGGGCCAAACGAATCTAGACCTTTGGTTCCTAAAGATGATGATAAAAAGCCTCAAAGACTGCCCCCAATCATAGTAAATGTTGAGAAAAAGGTACCGAAACCCACTAAAGATGATATCAAAAAGATCCTTAAAATTCCATCAAAAGAAGAGCTTGAAGAACAGGAAAAAAAGGACAAAATTGTAACTGCTAAAGATGATATCAAAAAGATCCTTAAAATTCCATCAAAAGAACATCTTGAAGAACAGGAAAAAAAGGACAAAATTGTAACTGCTAAAGATGATATTAAAAAGATTTTGAAAATTCCATCAAGAGAAGAAATCCAGGAGCAAGATAAGAAAGAACAAGAAAAAAAGGAAATTAAAGAACCAAAAGTTCCAGTAAAACCATCAACTAAACGACAAGCACCAAAACCTCCAGCACCAAAAATCCCTGAACCTAAAAAAGAAATACAACCAGTAGTAGTAACTGAATCAAAAAAAATTGAAGACAAACCTCGAGTTGAACCAAAAGTGAAATTTGGCGATAAATTTCAAGAGATTCCACCTGTAAAGGAAACTAAAAAATCCATGAATCCATTGAAGTCTGGTGGTGCTCGAAGTAACATTATTAAGAAAAAGATGATCAAATTCCTGCTCAATAATGAATGTCCAGATCTAGATGAGAAAGAGGCAAAAGACAAGCCTGAAATCAGCAAAAAAGTAGAAGTTGAGGGGAAAACTGTAGGTAAATCAAGTTCTGTAAAAAAGAAGATTTTAAATCCACTAAAAGGAGTGAATAGCAATGTGATCAAGAAGAAAATGATCCAATTTCTTATTAATGAAGGAAATAAACCTGATGAGGACTCAACTATAGGTAAACCAGATGAATCTACAGATATCGATGAAGTTGTCAAATTAGATCAGATAGTCCAGGTGAAAGTAGATGAAGATCTAGAAGAAATTCCAGATGAAGTTGAACAATTTGAAGAAAGCAAATTTACAAAGATTAATTCATTGGATTTGAATGATGATGATAATGATATGTCTAAAATAGAGGACAATAGCTTCAATGGTAACAAAATTGGGATTGAAATTCGAGTGAAAAGTCCAAGTGATACAAGTGAGAATAACATCAGTTCAGATGGGGAATTCATCAAGAAGCCTTATTATTCTGATACAAACCCTGAAGATAATGAAATAGATGAAGCTGATGAAGGTGAAGTTGAAGTTGAACCTCCAGCAGAAGCTGATGAAGTTTCTGAAGATGAAGAATGTACTTATAGTGAGTCATCTGAAGATCAAGATGAACAGCAAGATCAGGACTCAAATGGAACTGGACATAAAAAAGGTGGAGGAAATGGAGGAAAAAGTGGTGGAAATACTTCAAGTGGTGGTCAAGGACAAAGTCATGGTCAGGGTCAATGTATGCCAAGACATTCAGGCCAGGGACAAGGTCATGGTCATGGTAAGGACGACGATGAAGATAAGAAACGAAGAAAAGATGGAAGAAATCCAGGCACAAATCTCGCCTCTGCTAGTTCAGGTCAAAAGGTCAAATCTAAAAAGAAGAAAAATGCTTCATTACACTTTAATGAATTAGAGCATGAAAGAGAAGTTGAGAAAATCCGTGATGATAAAATACCATATTTACTTCGAAGACATATTATTGACTTGAATTCATTTCCATCGAATTCAACAAATTCCAATTCAAATGAAGGCCAGAAAAAATCTGAGAAGAAAAGTGAAGTTAAGAAACTAAATTTAAGAAAATGGAATTCAATACCACCAGGTAATGGAATTTTTAAAAAACTCTTGTTATTAAGATCCTGAAAATCAAAATTCATTTTATAACAAAAAAGCTATCAATTTTTTTAGAATTTTCCAAAATTTTCTAAATATTTTCTATATTTTCAGAACCCCAACCATTTTTCATGAGATTAAACAAACTTCGAACAAAGTCAGTTCTAATTAACAAAGGTTTGGCTCAGAGATCTGGAAGTTTTAGTAAAAAAGGTCGTCGGGTCAAAATCAAAAATGGTTCATTAAAGAGAAAAAATGGTGGTAAATATAATCTCACAAACTTATTCTACAGTCTACCAGACCTTACCTATAATAATCTCAATCAAGAACCTAGTACAGCTAAAACAACTCCAACATCAAATGACAGTGTCGAGGAGAATTTGCGTAAAAGATTCAATTTAAATAGTAACAATATCAACAAGTATTATTACAGTAGTTACTACTACTACTGGGATGATACTGTCGACTCTTACGTGAATAGTAAGAGTTTAGGAAATTTTGGAAATATTTCAAGCACCGAATTCTACGTTAATTATTCATTTGAAGAATTTCTCTACGGGTTAAATGGGAAATGTAATAAATCTGATTTTAATTTCCTTGAAGAAATAAAGCTGAATAAGTTGGCCAAGGCTGGACAGTATGATGAAATGGAGAAGAAGATGGATGATTTGTATTTAGTGAATGAATTTGTGGATGATTTGATTGGAGAGGGTGTTAAAATTTTGAGTAAGGGGAGAAACCAGGTTGTGAGAAATGCAAGTCAGAATCAAAATGTCAAGATTGATCTCAAGAAAATTTCCCCTTGTGAGGATTATTCAATGCAGTACAATTCTATTGCTCAAGCGAATAATGATAGGAATACTAATACAATTAATAATTTAATTTCTGCTCAAGTTAATGTTCAAGATATTGGAGAGATTAGACCACCACAAGAGTTTATGGGTAAAATTATTTTAAATTCCTATCTAATTAAATTAGTTAGAAAGAAATCTATAGGTATTTTGATTCCAAATTTTGAAACCAAACCGAAATTATTTAGAAAGTCTAAATATATTGAAGCTTGTTCAAAAATTTAAAATTTTCAAAAGAATCATCAAAGTTTTGAATATTGTTCAAAATTTTTAGCATTGGATTGGATTGATTAGTATTTTAAAATTGTAAAAATTCCGAAATTTTCTTGAGGCGATAAATTTTTACATCACAGAACTCGAAATTTTGAAGCTGCAAGAGCAGTTTGAGATCTTGAGCTGAGAATGAGTCAATTAAAGCTTGAAAGTTTAATGAGACTCAAAAAATTTGCCTGGTTTAGAAACTTAAAATTTTCAAACTTTGTTAATTTTTGAACCTTTTGAAGCTCAAAACCTAAAATTTTGAACATGATATCACGATTTCTTGATTGAACTTAAAATTTTGAAAATCTTTTAGGTATTTTGATTTCAAAATTTTGAATTTGTGAATGATTAAATTAACCATATTTTTTACTTTTTAGTGCAAAATTGATCTATACATATTTTGCTTGTTTAAACAGGTGAAATTGACGAATGTGAAAATGTAGAAAACTTCGAAGAAGTCTGTCCACCCGAAGATTTTGAAAGTTGTGAAGAAATCACCGAAGAACTAATCGAAGAAATCGACTCTTATAATAACGATGATGAAATCTACGAAGATAAAAACAACACCTTCCCAGAATTCTATCAATCCCCAGCTTTAGTACCCCAGCCGCCAAAAATTCCTCAAAGATCCACATCACTGACTGATTCGACAGATTCTACCACTGAAAACAATGCAGATCCTGATGTCAACGAAGACCAATGTGAAGCAATAGAATGCGAGAAAAAGCCTCGAAAAAAGAAGAAAGTTCGACGTGACAATAACAAATATATCCAAAAGATGGAAATATACAACAGAGCTCTATTAAATCAATCAAATTTAAATAAATTAAGTCGAATCTCTGAACTTGAAGATGATGAAGTTGAATACGATGACAATTTTGATGAAGTCCACGATCGTGCTATCGACGAATTTAAAAGTCGAAAAGAGGCGTCAAATTGCACTAAATACAAAATATTTGGTAATTTGAATCCAACTGGTGGTGTAGGTGGTCGAAATAAACCAAGTTCATTCGAGTCTGATGAGGAAATTACAATTACGAATAATGAAAATAACGAAAATAATGAGACTACTACGACGACTACAACAACGACTACGACAACAACTTCAGAAACTTCAAATTCTGACGATGTCTCTTCAAATTCACTGGACAAATTTATGGAAAAAATTGAGAAAAGGATCGAAATGATGAACTTGAATCCAATAAATTATGATGAGATCCCAGCAGCTAGTTTTTGTCGACCTATAAGAGTGACCCCTTTGAAGAAAAGGGTTCATCCAATACCTGCAGTTAAACCACAGGATGATAATGGTGCTAATAATGAAGTCAAAATTGATTTTTACGAACATCCGGATAAGTAAGTACCCTACAATTTACAATAATTATTCATTCTATTCAGAAAATAGTTTAAGTAAAATAATTACTTTGGGTGTTTTAGTGTCCGTGAAATCCTTTATTTCAAAAGTAGTGAAGAGAAGAGCACTTCTTCAAATGATAAGACTTATTCAAAGGGAGATGAGAATAGTTTGAAAATTGAGGGTCAGGCTGGTGGTAAACCTGATGGTGAGGCTGGTGTTGAACCGAATTCAAATTCTAATGGTGGCGAAAATAATGGCCTAATGGCCCCGATTGCGCAAATTTCAACTGAAAATTCGAATTTCGATGAAGATGATTTAACCAATAATACTTTATATGGTAAGAAATTTTCAAAAATTACAACAAATATTTAGGTAGAAAAATCCTCACAATCACAAAACAGCTTTCTTGTCTATTTTAAGCATTGAACCTACGAGTATGAGTACCCTAGAGTACTCGTATATATGAATTTTTACTCAAAATTGGTTAAAATTTTATACCAACTAGTTTCAATAGGTATTGATATTTTGATTTATATTTTGGACAGATTGCAATGATGACGAATTAGACTTTTTCGAAGAAATTCATCCAGATAATGAACCTCAAAATGATGATGATGTCAAAGGGGACACTTTTTAAAAAACTATTATTCTAATGCATTTCCATTATACCTCTACTATTACAACTAACTATACAATTACTTCAATGGCTCAAAATATTACACTGATCTGATAAATGTCTTTTTCAACCTAACAAATAAGTTCAAATTTTTCCAATAATTTTTATATTTTTATTTTAGCTTAGTGTTTCAAAACAAATTTACCTAAATATTTTAAAATGTTTCAAGTTTATAATTCAAGTGTTTATAATTTTTAATCGTTGATTGTTGAGATTATAAGAAATTTTTTCAAGATCCAAGAACTTAACTGATCAATGCCAAATACTGTTTATCTGATATTAATCTTATTATAATAACTGTTGTAAATTGTAATATCATTATCGAATTTAAATCTTTGTCTAATAATCTTACAATTAAATTTAAATGTTACAAAATCTACTACTACTAAAAAACTAATTGTAAATCACTTTTCTACTATTGACTTTTAGAATTTTTAAAATAAATACTTACTAGCTGGATCTATTATGGTACTTGAGTAGTACATTAGTTAGATAATCATTAGATTAGAAATTTTTTGGATTTTTAAAAAATATCAATCTGTTGTGTAATTTATTGTTAGAACTAAATAATCATTATATCAATGTTATATTTGAATGTTTAACTATGCGTATTTAATAAGTATTGCAAATTTTAAATGTTTTTTGCAAATTTTAAATGTAATATTATACACTTAAATTTACACCTTCTTTAAATGTACATACTTTTATGATTAAATTTTGAATTTGAAATTTACTACATACATACATACATATTATATCTTAATGTTATTATTGTAATTTATGTGAATAAATAAAAATGATATAAAAAATAAAACTTTTAAAGATACATATACGAGTACTGTTAAGGTTGACTTAAATTTTAACATTATCATTAGTACCAATATGAATCTGGATATCTTTATAAAGTTCATTTCTTCGAGCTTCCAGCATGATTTGACCAATCAATCTTTTCCTTTGGATTTCTCCAACTGATCTTGCATACAATTCAATCCAAAAAGTCCACAAAAAGAGGCCAAAAAAGACTCGAAACATGACAAAGACAAATCCAATGGAGATTGTTATGAGACATTGATCCATAAATAGATAAAATCCGGATACAATCAGTAGGAAAATGTGAGGCATTGTCATAATGAGGAATACGGGAAGCCAAATCAGAAGTGAAACCAATTTTTTCTAGAAAAAAATTCAATTCAAATAATTACTTTTTATACAATACCTACTACATTCTTAGGATTAGTATAATCTATTGATATAATTCAGCTCAGAAAAGTCGGATTTTAAGAGCAGATTTCAAGTCTAGAGTCTTGATTTGAATTTGAAATGGATTTTGTTATAAAAATGATGTCAAAATCAGGTTTTTTTAAAGATAAAATCCTAATTGCATATATATGGTGCCTAAATAGTGATAAAAAATCTTATAAAAATACTTACATGTACAATTATAAAGAGTAGATAGATGCTTGTAATGGTCATGATTAGATGTAAAACTGTTGTAAATACGAAGAAAAGTCTCAATTGTCCAGATTCATCATCTTGAACCAGATCTGTTTAAAAAAATCAAATTTTTAGTCCCACTTATCTATACTAATCTGTAGGTACCCTATATTAGAAAAATGATCTTACCTTTACCAAGTTTTTGATTCAATAAACCCAAATACAGAGCAGTCGTGTATAGAGAATAGCTGGTTGTAGTTGCCAATACTTGAAAAGCCTAGTAAAAAAATTAAAATTAGTAAAAATTAATGAAATTTTTAGTTTTTCAAAAATCCACTTACTATATCAGTGATGGCAAAAAGTTCCAAAATGAAGTGAACTGTCGTAAATGACAGTCCGAAAATCAATTTACTTTTTTGAACTTGAGCCATAGTTAGAATTTTTTCAAGATTTTGAGTTTGTTTCAGAAAGTACAAAATTGAAATGAAGGCAGGTTCAAGGGTATTCTTTACATTAAATACTAGTACTATGTACCTATGTAGTAATATTGTAAAGGATATTTTAAAAGATAAGAAATTACTGTGTATTGTTCAATGACTCAGAATTCGAGTTAAATAATATGATACATAATCTACTTATGGATGACTTATGGATGGTTAAGAAAAGGGTCTACGGATAGTCGACTACATATGTATAAATAGATTAAGGATCAAATTATTATTGACTTAAAAAAGTGTCAGCAAAAATTCCCTATAGCTCGAAAGCTGTAAAAGTCTCATTTTAATATTCAAGATACTGACTGTAGTTATAGTTATAATATAACTGCTACTGATACTTAAGATTAGTGACTATTCCAACTTCCAACTTGTAAACATAAAGTATGTATCAAATTATTTTAAGAATCATTTTTATTTCATAAGTTGATAGCTTTGCAAAGTAGGAACATATACAGATACATAAACTCGTAAATGTTTACGAGTATTAGATAGATACAAAAATGTTTGGAAATAGATAAGAAATTAGAATGCACAGTATCCTCCATCAACTAATAGACTGTCACCTAAAATTCAATTTCAAAATTTTGATTTTAAATGAAATGAATTGAAAATATTTTATATAGTTTACCTGTAATCATATTGGCTTTATCACTTAACAAAAACTCAACTGCATTAATAACCTATAAAAGAATAAATTAAATTCTAATTTTTCAAAAAATTTTATGATTTGTACGTCTTTTGTAGTAGCCCATCGACCTAGAGGTATGCGATCAAGTACTTGACCAGATTTCGATTTATCTTCGAGATAGGCTCTGGTCAGATCAGTGAGTATGAAAGTAGGAGATACAGCATTGACTCTGATTTTATATTTTCCCATTTCTCGAGCCATGGATTTTGTGAGCATCATGACAGCACTTTTGGAAGCACAATAGGCACTCGCATTTTCTAATGTTGAATGACCTAACTAAAAATCAAAAAAAAATTGAAATATGTAAGTACCCTACTTTAGATTTTAATACTTATTTTTTGGAAAAAGTCCAATGTTGTACCTACAATTAAATTGAGGCATATATTAAGACCATATTTCAGAGCATAAAGAAAAATATGGAATATTACCTGAGATGAAATATTGACTATTGATCCAAATTTCTTCGAAACTATCATTTTCTTGATAACCATTTGACTAACAGCGAATATAGCTCGGACATTTACGTTAAACATTCTGTAAATTCAAAATATTTTGTCTTACTAATAACTGTAGAGTTTTAAGTTGCAAAAAATTGAACATTTTAGGTTTTTATGTACTTATCAATCATCTCAGGTGTCGTATCCAGAAATTCAACAATCACCCCAACACCAGCATTGTTTACCTAAATTGTTAAAACTATTAGGTAAAAAGTACCCTGTCCCTGCCTATTATTATGTATTTTGTACCAAATAATCAACAGGTTCGATTTGTTCTAAAACTTTTTGTGTCTCATTCCAATCTTGTAGGTCAACTTTAGCAATCTGGATATTATTTGGATATTCTCTTTTCAAGCTTTCAAGACCATCTTGTAAGATATCTAGAACGTATACTAAAGCACCTTGAGCAGCTAGACTTGATGCTATATCTCTGCCTATACCTAAGAATTCATAAAAATTGCAAAAAAAAATAAACCAAACTTATTCAAAAATTTTAAAAATGTCAAGAAACCTCTTGCCCCACCGGTAACAATCGCTTTCTTATCTTTGAAACTTGATTCCATTTTAAGAAACTCAAAAAATACTCGAACTTATAAATATTTGAAGCTGAAACTGATTTATTTTGAATTGAATGTTTCTGTCTTAAAAAACCATTGCTTTATTTTATTTTAAGCTTAAAATACCTATAAGTATTATGAAATAATATTTACCTACTTGTTTATTGTAAGATATTATACTGTATGTAGTATGTAGGCGTTATATACCTAAAGCTAAAGTAAAATAATCAAATCGAGTTTATCGCACTTTTCTACCACTTA
Organism: Nanhermannia cf. coronata Gr-Ori-00579; assembly: GCA_034699045.1. Classification (NCBI taxonomy): domain Eukaryota; kingdom Metazoa; phylum Arthropoda; class Arachnida; order Sarcoptiformes; family Nanhermanniidae; genus Nanhermannia; species Nanhermannia cf. coronata Gr-Ori-00579. The sequence goes on from JAQIXA010000349.1 coordinate 30,760, forward strand.
CTTACTAATGGTTAATGTCCATACTGATATACCCAATAGATATGTAATATTCACTTGAACAAAACAAATACAGTACCTATATATTTATGTAAATTTTAACTTGTAAATGTAAATTATAGTAGGCACCATAACCAGTAGTATTTGGCATTACTTTTTCAAACTTGAACTGATGATCGTCTAATTCTCAACTTTAACAGTTGAATTATTGAGCTCATGCTTATTTTTAGTTATTTTCCCTGAGCTCACAATAGCTAATGCACTAATTAATGCCTACTACTGATATACTGATACTACTAGGTACTAGGTACTACCACAGACCAGATATACTCTGGTCTGTGGTACCAGATATACTCTGGTATTCATATCTGGTCTGTGGTACTACTACCAGATACGAGTATCAGGTATTACCTCATTTGTTGGCTCTTGAAACAAATGATTTTAATTACCAGGTTCACTAGATTTGCCAGATTAAGAAAATAAACGAATTTATTTTAAATTCTTAAAGGTATCGAGTTAGGTGTTGAAGTGATGACAAATTGCTAAATAGGATTTTGCATATTAATTACTTTATATACATACAGTATAGTTAGGTATTTTATTTGTTAGGCACATACATGCATACAGTACATAATTTTATATAAAAACAAGACAGGCATAACATAAAATCTTTTAAAACACACCTCCTTTCATTAGAAGATGTTCAATTTGATTAGGTGAGATCCTTGAAACTCGGATATTTAATGGTTATGCTGGATTTTAAATATTTTATATTTTACAAGTACTGAGGATGAGTACATATATCTGTAGTAGTAGTATAAATTCTTCTAAAATTTATGATTATGATGATTTGTAATGATAGATTGTAAAAATCAGCACTTTTTCAAGGTGATATTTTTGATTTTTAATTATAGGGTAAATTACTGACTCTTGAAATCTCAAGATTCAAGATACATACTCAAGATTATTAATTATTATAGGTAGGTAGCCATTTAAGAATTTAAGTAGGGAATACGAGAAGAGAATTTTTATAGAAAAATTTGAATACTTATTATACTAGTATGTATGCTGGTGTTCTTACCATATCTCAATTTTTAATTTGAAATCCTATATTTGTTTATTTGGTTTGATTATATTAGGAATTTCTTATGAAACCTAAGATTTTAAAATTGAAATTCTAGATAACAATATGTACCACTATTATTAATGTTTTGAATGTAGGGTATCATTGATTTAAAGCATATACCTAGTAGAATTTATGAGTATTTTTTATTACTTTATTGAATTTAAGTATTTTCAAGAAATACAATACAAAACTTTGTTAATATTTATAATTTGATATTTAATTGTGATTTTTTCAAAAAATATTTAAATTTTTATATCTATTTATCAAGTATATTTGCCATTTATCATTATTTTGTCAAAATTTGTATGATATTTATTATTTATAAAGATACCTTAAAAGTAGGCCCAAACAATTACTAAATTGGATAGTACTTTGGTATTTTTGCTTATCTTTTTATCAAAAGTAGTTTTAAAATAATGATTTGTATAAATTATAAATTTAAGCTTTACTCCTGATACTATCTTCACGAACCTGAAAGAACCCTATTTTTATTAGGAAATATCTAAATATGAAGCTTGAATATATTTTTTGCAAAATGTTTTAGCTAGGTTGCTTATACATACCATTATAATGCTTAAGTATGTATAATTATTTATTATATTTTTAGTTAGAGGATGCCTACTAACTTATCTATATAAGTAGGGTACTACTTATGTATTTACTTTATGTCGTATAAACTCATATTATATGATAAGTATAATTACAATTACAGTCGAATTTTATGCTAAAATTATCTCGATATATGACAAAAAGTAAACATTTTTTTTTTTTTACTTTTTGTAAATAAACTTTAACTATCGACTATCCTTAAAGGCAAATAAAAATTCTGTCATTATCTTACATGCTAAACCTAGTACTTACTATTAGTAGGTACCTACCCTACTACATATTGGGTTTTGTCCATTTATCTCGTATATTACTTACCTTCGTAAAAATATTTTTGTATTTTTTGATAGTTAGTATTTGTTCCTACCTAAACATTTATAGTATTTTGTAAATATTAAACATTATAACTACTTGTATATTTTAAATTGGGGTACTTTAGTATTACAACTTGTTGACTTATACGGGTAAGGTTTAATAATTAATAATAAAACCATTAAAATTAGCCATCGTATCCTATTGATATTCTTCTAAAATCCAAAGTACACTTTAGAATAGAGTATTAGTTATCGACAAAAGAATCAAGAGTCTTGAATTTTGAGCATCGAAACTTCGAAATGAAATTAATTATTCATTTCGAAAGGGTCTCGTAAAATAAAAGGCTAAATCAATATTATTATTTATTACTGTATTACCTATTATTTATACTATTACATTATCAAATTGAGAACAATAATATAGTATTATCATCGTGTATGGCACATGACAGTACCTATATTCTATAGTGTATGTGAACATTAGCATTCGTATAAGGTTAAATGTGTAGAAATAATAGTATAAAATAAATAACTGGTTAAAATTCCAATAAGAGTCAAGTAAGTAGGTATATTTTGATGTATGAATATGAATCTGAGACTTATGTATATACCGGAAATCTATCCATAAAAAGAATAATTTATAAAACTAAAGAACAATTCAACAATAGATTTGTACCGATAAACAGTTTTTTAAAGCTGTTCACTAGCTCAAATTTCAAAATTTTACGAATATTAACTATATTTATACGAGTATTATATACCTACCTATATACTAATTACTATACTCTTTACTCTACTATTACTTTAGAATAAATACAAAAACTGCTATTTATAAGCCTTAATTAAAATAAAATTTATTGCAATATGGAATATTTTAGCGGTTTTTATCTGAAAGTTCTCCAGTTTTTTCCAAAAAACTTGACAATTTAGGTTGAGAATTCAAAATACTTAATCTGCTCTCTGAAAAAGTTTATATCCAAAGGTATAAGTGACAAAAAAGTGCCAAAATTAACAATTCATTATAAAATTTTGATATTTTGATAGGACAATATCGTTATTTGTAAAGCTCAAATGTTTACATGTTATCTAAGTGCCTAGGCTACCTTGATCTTATCGAAAATAAATTATTTTTTATCTATCTACAGAATATACCTACTATAGATAAAATATGCGACTTTTTTGCAGATGCATCCTATTCTATTGCAGATGTATCATATTTTTTGCAGATATTTGCGTAGTTTTCTAAACATAAATGTGTTTTAATTTGTTTTAATTTGTTAAGAAATTTTTGATTTTTTGAAAAATAATGAGGATACTTGGTTTCAAGCAGAAATGCTTATATTTCACAGTTCTATTGTGTTTAGTACAACTTTTAATTTTATGGTTTATAACTTCTCTTGGTGATTTAAGATCCTATTTTTATACCCAATCTGAGGGACCAACTTTTATAACATTTTCGGATAATTCAACTAAAGACAAGTCAAAAGTTGTGAAAAATAAATTGATCTTATTGTGGTCTGAAATTTATGGAAGTTTAAGCCTCAAATCATGGGGAATCAATTCCCAAATTTTGGATAATTGTTCGTATAAATGTGATTTTACAATCGATAGAAATTTAGAGGATAAAAGTGATGCTCTGGTCTTTCATGGGGATTACTATTTAGGCACACAGTAAGCCTATATACCTACATAATATATTATAATTAATTAATGTAATTTTAAGAAATTTTTAATTTTGTAGGAATCCAATGCCTATGAAAAGATCACCCAATCAACTGTACATATTTTACTGGAATGAATCTCCTTCTTATACATTTCTCAATTTGAAATCTTGGGATGGTTTTTTCAACTGGACTATGACATATAGGAGGAATTCAGATATTTATAATCCTTATGGACAATTTCAAAGATTGAAACCTGGAGAAAAACCTTCAAATAAGCAGCCTACAATTGAATCTATAAAGTAATACGAATAAGGCTTAAAATTTTTAATAATTAAATCACTCTGAATTTGAACATTATAGGTAGGTAGTAGGTAGATACTTGAGTAGGTACTAATCTAATACTAATACAGATAATATAGCCTAGAAAATTCCAAGTTCAAGTCCAAGTCAAAATTCCAACCTAAAATATTTTGAATTTTAAGCTTAAAATTTTACAAGATGTCTTGCTAATATTAATTTTCTGATCCCATAAATTATTAAACTTCATTATTTTTCATTGCAAATGATTTCATTTCGACAATAACTTACTTTATAAAAGTATCACCAAATGTTAAAATATATTGACAAAAACTGACAAAATCACGAATGCAGTAGTAGTAGAAGTTATTAGTATTTTTTAATTAATTAATCAATACAGTGGATATCTGCAGCAGGACAGTACCTTTTAATTCGGTTATGAAAAGCTTGGGTTGTCTTATTTCTAACAAAAAATATTAGGCCAAAATTTGCATAAATGGATAAATGAATAAATTCTAAGCTAAACTTAAAGTAATTAAGGTTTAATTAATGTATAGTGTGGGTATAAAATCTTGAATTTTAAAATTTTAAACTTCAAAATCATTATTTTATTTAGAAATAAAAAATTGGTCGCCTGGCTTGTATCCTCATGTGGCTCTCCAGCAAAACGTGAAAATTTTGTACAAGATTTGCAAAAATACATAAAAGTTGACATTTTTGGAAGTTGTGGAGAACCTTGTCCAAGAACTGGAGATGATTGCCTCAAATACATTGGCGAAAACTACAAATTCTACTTATCTCTGGAGAATTCTCGATGTGAAGACTATATAACTGAGAAATTTTTCAATCCCTACATTTACTCAATAGTTCCCATCACAAATGCCTTAGGAGTTGACAAAATAGCACCACCAGGATCTTACATAAATATAGCAAATTTTACAAACACCACAGAACTCTCCAAATATCTCCAGGAATTGGACAAAGATCATGAAAAATATCTAAATTACTTTAATTGGACATCTGATTACAAATTAGGGGATGGGAAAGGACCAATGTGTAACTTGTGTACAAAAATTAGCCAATTTAACCCTAAAATAAAGACTGATGTTAAGATTGTGAAATCACTTTACAATTGGTGGTTTAAGCAAGATAGTCAACCCATTTGTATCGATAATATTGGATTTTTTGGATATTTGAATAATTTTTTAGAATATGCTTTTGGTTACCGTGTTTAAAATTTCAAATAAAAATAAAAATTTCCATTTTGATAAAGTTTAAAAATTCAAAAGTATCTATAGATATTAAATAGTCAAGTTTTTTTCCTATACATATTTGATCCAAATTCTAAACTGGAGATAAATTGAAATAATTCGAGGACTGTAGTTGTAGTCCTCAATCCTCAAATCTAAATTTTTGTAAAAATGAACGAGCCTCAAGTTAGTGTAAAGGCTGGTAATCCTGAATCTGGTAAACCAGAAGACAAACTTAAACTGGATGGTAAAAATGAAATAGTTCTCGAAGATTGCAAAATTAATTGCAATAATGGCTCATTTGATTACAATTTTGATGGGAACACTTCAGTTGGAAATAGTAGCAGGGTTTCCTTGAAATCACTTGAAAAGAGAATTCAAGAAGTCAAAAAATTGGCTGATAAGCTTTTAGAAGGTATGCAAATTCTACACACCCAAGTTTTGAAAATGAAAATTTCAGTCTTTCAGTCATAGCTTATTTAACTCTTTTTGTTGTTATATTGCAGAACCAACTATATCTTTGGATATGGGTGCTCAAAATTCGGATTCTGATATTGATTTGAAGCTCACAGCCTCTGAAACTGATATGATTAACAAAAAGTTTGAACTTTTGGAAGAAATTGCTAAACTTCAGAGCATGAGTCAGAAGATTAAAATGTCAATTATAAAAATGCCAGTTTCGACCGTTGAACAAGGTGCTGTTGAAAAGATCGAAAAAGGTAGACAAGTTGAGGTTGAAAAGATCGAGAAAAGTCGACAAGGTGCAGTTGAAAAGGCAGAGAAAAAATCTGAGCCCGAAATGTCCATAACGAATATTCCAGAATTGATGACCAGCATTCAAAATGATATAAATCATATTGCAGCAAATGATCAGGCTGATATGAAGGGAAACCCATGGGCTCCAATTTTTAAAAGAGTCAAATTTGAGTAAGTTCGTTATAATTTAATAATAGATAAATTTTTAAAAATTCTTGTAAATGTTCCTAAATTATGTTTCATGATATAATATGATAAAAATAAGAAAATTTCTCAGTTCCTTAATAATTTGAAAAGTCCTGTCCCTAAAAAATAATCAATTTTAGGCATTTCTGAGTACAAAAGGGCTTAAAATTCTCCTATCTAAATTATTGAAAATGAAATCTTAAAATCATATTTTAAATTTAGGTCTGCAAGATTTAGAAATAGTCAAAGAATTGCTCGACAAAGAAGACCTCAGGTTCAGGATCCACTGTTCTCTGACCTAGCTCCAGTCTATGGAACTCCAAACAAGCCAAGAAATTATCTTGAAATTAACAAAATAGTTCGTAGAAGAACCATGAAGATTACTCCAAGTAAAAAATCATCAAATGCTCGAATGCTCGAAGAAGAAGCTGATAAATTACGTCAACAAGCTCGAGGTAATTTCAACTCTATTAAGCAATCAATTAAAGCAGTTGACACTTCAATGGATTTGACCTCAACTTCCGAAAATACTGCTACTACTTCTACAACTACTTCTACTACTGATACCTCTGATCCCATTCCCAGTAATAGTCTTGATTCTGAACCAAAAACTGAAATTCCTCAAGATAGGAAAGTTGAACCAAAAGACCAAAAAAGTGAGCATATTGAGCCAATTGCAAAGCTAATAAAATCAATTGCTTCAGCAAATAGAAAAAGGGAAATGGCCATGGCTGAGAAAGAATCCAAAATTGCTGTCAAAATGACGAAAAGAGAGTCAAAAATCTTGAAAAATGTCAAGTCCAGGGGATCTATTGAAAGTCCATATTATGAGAATTTATCTCAAATTCTGGCTGCTATCCATAGAAAACCATCAAAATCAGTTTCAAAGCGAAGCTCAACAGCACCACTTGGAGAACCTGAATTGAAAAAATTTGCCGCTAAAATCGAAAGCAAACCTCGGATCCAGTTAGGTCCGCTACTTGGAAAGGATCAAAGTGTGAAGCAAAAACTTGATTTTTGGACCATGAAGATGGACAGGGATAGAAAAATTGGTCTGCCACCGAAAAGTCAAAGTACTGGAGAACTTTCAAGACCCAAAAAAGTGTATGGAAATACTAACAATATTGATGGAAAGCCAAAAATCAAAGCTCCAATTCCAATACCAAACTTGTATGCTTATGCTCATATAAAACACCAACATCTCAAGCCATATCTTCACAATCATTTTCAATTTCATCGTCCAATGAACATGAGTGAAGATTTGGACAAAATCCCAATGACGAAAGCTACAGTACTTCGAATTAATCGGTATCAATCAAAGCATTTGGATCAAGATACCGATATTATGAAACCATCACCAACTGAAAGAGCCAAAAGTTACATTGATAAAGTGTATGGGAAAAATAATTCACTTTTCAACTGGAAGAATGCATACAATCGATCACAATCTCTCAATAGTTTTAGAAGCTCTAAAAATTCATCGAAAAAATAAATTTGTACCTAATCCTAAGTCTAACTACATACAAGCTTGTTCATTTTGTAAAATTTGTAATGATATTTTTGTCTAAATAGAAATAAAATCTCTGAATTTAAAAAATTTCCTCAAAACTCGAAGCTTATCAGATAGGTATTTTGAGTTGTTTCCCTATGATAAAATTTAGAAAATATTTGTATTTTTGTATGTTTAATAGTAGTATCTCGATCAAATTATAATCTTATCTTAAAGGATTAGACTAGAAACTAGAAATAGGTACTTTAACTTAAATATTAGATAATTATAGCCATTAACTTAAGATGTTTGTAATTTCTATGAAATGTTGAAAAGTTTGAATTTTATAAGTTCCCTTTTAAGCATTATTTAGCATTATCATTCCAATGTTACTTAATGTAATTAATAGGAAAGTTAGGTAGGCGGCAATTTAGATATACCCTATCTACTCTCGATTTCGTTCCGTTTCCGGTCAAAATTTTGGCGTAAATAAAAACAAAAATAATTGAAATATCTTACTTGTGCATCTCATGTAGGCAGTAGGTACAGAATATACTGTATGAGTATAGTTAAAAAATAATAGGGTAATTTAACTTAAATACCTCTTAATTTAAATGACTATCTTTATTGAATTCTCTCAATATTTCAAATATTTCAAATATTTACATACATCGACAATAGTAAATTTTTTGTTCTAATTATCTATAGTTGAATACATAGAAAGGTTTTTTTTAAGTTACTACTAAAATACTGAAAAAATTCAATAATTAGTAAAATTTTAAATGTTTTCATGAGGAATCTTTGAGTTGATACCCTATGCTTGAGTCAAGAAAGTCGATGCGTCGATGTATTGACTGCGATCTCTACAAATAGCACTACTCCCACTACTAGTACTGTATGTTGATTTCATTTTGGCTCCATTTCTCATACTTTCAAGTAGAGCCAATTCATCAGGGATTTTTGACCTTAAAAAAAGATAGATTTGCTTAAAAATACAAATTAGGAAGGTTTTCTATACTAGGGTAGGGTACTTGCAGAATTATTTTGTCTATTATTATTAAAAATTAATAATAAACAAGTAGGGTATACATAATACATATTGTATGGTATATAGGATGTTAAGTTATTACATACTTTGAAAATTTTGCTTTAATTCGATTTATATTTTCATTCCTTTCCTTTCGGGATCTTTTGAATTCCATTTGATTTTTCTGTATTTGACCTTTATTGTGTCTTTCCTCGTGTTTATGACGTTGTACACCACGAACGAATCCTTTGTCACAAAATTGGCACTTTAAGGGCTTTTGACCATTATGTTTTAAATTATGGAAATAGAAATTATAAATAGATTTGATTTTTTTAATGCAATTATGACATTTGTAACAATCTTGATCAGATTTGTTTTTTAATTTCTTTCCATAATTTTTCCAGTCAAATGTTCTTGCTCTTTCAAGTAAATCCAATTCATCAGATCTTCTGATCCTAAAATATTGTAAAAAAAACAACTCCAATTTCACATTGAATTGAATTATCTGTGAATAGAATTGGCTAAACCAAATCAAAATATGAGTCTCAAATCCCAAAATATGGTATTTCTTGTAAGAAATCAATTTTTTTTCTAAAAGGATTTTTTGGGGCAAATTCAAAGAACTATAAAGAATATTTTCGGTTTAATGGGCTATATATGATATGATGTTTAACATGCCGAATATTTTATCCTTTAAATTTTGAGTATATTAGATAGGCCTAACTAAAAAAGCTTTGATTATAAATAATAGAATTAAAAATTTCATATCATATGATTACTGGATTTCGAAAAAAAAAATATTTAACTGTATATATATGTATGTATAATATATGTATGTATAATTTTACGATTTTGCTAATAAAATAAACGATAATATATCAATTGAATATATCCTGACCTTTTATGCTTGGACGGGTCATCGCGATTCTGTCCTTTTCTGGTCATATATTTTGCATTAGTAGGTTTGATGATCGGAATAATAGTTTCATTACCCCCTTCAATAAGGTCTTTATAGAAACCTGGTTGTTTTCGTGGTCTTCCACTTTTTTTCTTAACTTGAGGAATTGTAGCTTGTTTTTTTGCGATATTTGTGCTCGTACCTTTTCTTACAACTATCAATCCACCTTGTTCAATACTAGCACATTTTTCATAAACAATTTGAGGAAATTTTGTTGCACGGATTTTTGCAGGTGTTTTTGCAGGAACATTTTTTGATAGAGATTTCAATGAACTTTGGACATTTTCAAGATTTTGAGAACTTTCACGGCCTTTTAACATTGCTTGATAGCTGTTTGTTGATCTATCACGTTTTTTTCCAAAATACGCCATTTTAAGGGTCTCAGGCCAGAACTTGGTCTGCCAGATCAGATAGTTTTCAATTAGTACTTTGGAGGTCAGTCTTCTGAGCTATAGAGAAAAATTGCAAACTTGTATTGTTTGTAAAATACCTATAGGGTAGGCACTTTATATATACTCGTAATTATACAGATTGGGTTTAAAACCTAATGGTATGTATTTAGGTAGGTATAAAAACTGATAAAGAATTGAACAGAAATGAAAGATAAATACTCGTAAGGTAGATAATTAGAATTAGTAAGCAAATGGCCATTTATAATTAAGAATTAAGAATTTAATAATTGACAAACAAATAACAAGATTTCAAATTTTAATTTTAAAGGGATACCTATGTGTATAGAACACTGTAAAATTATACTACCTACTGATATGTATGTATTTTAAAGGTAAAATTTTTCAAAATATCAAAATTTACTTACTTGATTCCTTTTTAAACAATTATCATTTGCAAAATGTAAAAAAAAAATTCTAAAAACTTGTGATATTTTTGGATCCTTTATAGGCACCTTTTATCTTAATTCCTCTCTACCCTACTAATGATTTAATAGGACTATATTTCTTAAGATATTCATCAACTAAAATCTATGGTGTAATCTGAACCTGAACATTATTACCGAGTATATGTATAAGTATTATCATACGAGGAATCAATATAATAATGTAGTATTATCATAGAGTAACCTAATACAGTATTATTTTGTAAAATGTTTAATGTATGTTTTGTTGACATGAGTAGTAAGTAGGGTATCTACCATAATATTTTGAACATGCATACCTAGGTTTGTACTTTGCTAAGATAAGGTACTTCAGAGACCTATAGGTACATATTTTTTATGGAAGGTATTATCCGTATAACTTTAAAAGACTATTTGAAAAAATATTATCTAGGCTTTTATTATAGGGTACTTATCATTAGGATTTAAAATATAAGATTTGATGACTCGACTCATTTCACTGCAGCTGCTGTCCGATCAACCTTAAAAAGGCACTTATAATCTTACGATAAGATTAGCTAGGATAAGAAAAGTTATAAGAATTTCTCAAGCTAAGCATAATTTTACTACTGTTTAAGTTTTAAAGTTTAAAGTCTAAATTTGGTGACTACGAGTAGGGTACTTTATAATTTAGACTAGAATAAAACTTATCCAAGATATAGAATTAACAGAAATGTAATTTTTAATACTTAAAATAAATAATTTATTTATAGGAACATAAGTTGTTAAACACTTACAGCCATAATTAATATTTTAGATTTTTGTAATTTCTATATTTATAGCATTTTTTGAGAAATTAGTTTGTTGAATTTTTTTCAAAAATCTCTACCTATAAATATTTCATGTTATATTTGCTAACACGATAAATCTCATAAAAAATTACAAATTTTTGTAAATTGCTTACAAATAAAAGCACACATGCCAAACCCTACTATCGTAATTCTAATTTTATTGAGATCATTTTATGCATGTACCTATTTATTGCCAATTCGACTAATAAGGGCAAAAAATTTTGGCAATAAATTCAATTGTTGTGCGAAATCTCAAGTAAAAGTTGCAAAGATATTAAAAAAATTGTACTACATTACAATTACAAGATATACAAGCCATACGCGAATATATTTAGAGCATTAAATTAATATGTAAAGGGTATTTATATGGCAGATTTCACATTAAAATCAAAATAAATTATACACATGTTTATATGTTTATATCAAGAAAGTTTCGTAAAAAAAACAAATTTATCTTTTTATAATCTTGACCAAAATCCCCATTTGAAACAATTTGATTAATACAGTAGCTGGCTTTGACTTTAAAAATTTTAAATTTCTGACAAATTGGCCAAGATTTTATGTTTTATGTGGTAGGAGAATGAAAAGCAAATTAAATTATTATAAATTGAGCCAGTGAGTATTTAAGTTCATTACATAATCATCTTTATGTTTAAATACCTACCTTTATACCTATTTGTAATGTAGTGTATAGTCTAAGCAGCTTATTTTTGTTTTTGAGCTAGAATGATTAATTGTTTTCACTTTTTTTACACACAAGTTTGGCTTAAGTCAGTGGAGCTGAGAATGAGCTGACCATAAATATATACATTGTAGACTCTAAATTGTAAATACTTTTACATTTACTGATACTTCTATATATTTATGGCTTTATGATTTTTTGAGTTACTTAAAATGTAATTTCAAACTTAAATCCGTATCTAAATTTTAAGGCCTTTGAATCAAATGTAAGTTACTTAATTATAAGTACCGAGTATTATGACTTTGTAGTTTCATTTTTTTCACACATCTAAATCCTAAATTAAAATATAACTACCTCTTTTATAAATTTAAGAATCGCCTATTTTAGTTTTAGTATCTATTATGCATTGAAAATAGCTATAATTTAATCTAGAGCATTGAATGCAAAGCTTTGATAATTTAAGTATACATTTTTTTTCATTTTGGATCAGTCAAATTATTTGACTAATCCTGAATGCAAAAAATACAAAATTTAACTTATTCTGAATAAAAAATATACCTACCTACCTGCTAAGAAATTTAAATAATTTTCGAAAAATGTAATATTTTTTTAATACCTATAGTAGTTTATACGAGTAGGTACTTATCTTTTACTTACTGTAAATTGTCATTATAATGTCCCTGAACCTAAACAAAATATTATATCAGATAATATAGATATTTTAAAAAAATTCAAATTTGAAACCTCAAGTTTCTGATTTAGTTATGCTCTTGCATGACGTACAAATTTGATATTTTATTCCATTTTTGTAATACCTAGACTGAATTTAAACTTAATAAGCCGAATATATAGGATTAAAAAGATCTATCTGTATTGTGATTGAAGTGTATTTTCTGAGATGAAAATGCGAGTTAAAATGTATCAGAAATCTCGATATAACTGGATTAAAATAATTGCATATACGATTACACTCAAGTAACAATTCATAAAAAATTAAGTAAATTCAGGTAAAAAAAATCCCTTCAAGACCTTTACACTAGAGGTAAATTGAACTAGAAATGTATTTTATTCTTTGAAGTGCAGCAAAGCACTATTAAAACTACCTAGGTATGGCCAACTAAAAGCTTATTTTTAATTCTTAATTTGAAATGAATGAATGAAATGATTTATTTTTGAAACTGAAGAAATGAGATGAGTTCACTTTTTTCCTAAGCTCAAATTCGCAGCTCGAAATTCATCTAAATTCTAAATGAGCGAGAGAAATAGAACGAGAACGATGGCCGATAAGAAAAAAAGTTTAGTTTAAAATAAATTGTTTGTAAAGGTTTAAAATTTGAGGTTTAGACATAAGCATACTAGTAAGAATAGTATAAGGTACATAAGTAATAGTATTAAGAATTGGTTGGTTGATTTTTACAAAAGTTAATTTTTTTAAAGGGAGATTTTTCTCAGTATTTGATTACTTAGGTATATTATTTTATTATTTGGTCTTGTAATTAGCTACATGAACTAATAATACATACTTATGTACATTCCTCGTACTTTAAATTTTGTTTTTAAAACCATCGAAAGTATGTATAGAATTTAGAATAGACAAAGAAAATGAAGATCATTATGGACTTGTTTATCTGCTTACCTTGAAATTTTGACTGAAATAAAAAAGTGAAACTTGATATATATTTTTAATTTGATTTGACAATGACAAAAAGAATGGACTAATTTCTAATCAAATGTACATGTATGTATAAGTACTTATCTGTTATACAGATACAGATACAGATCAAAAATAATTCAGACGATGATTTCAAATAAATCATGACGGAGATTTTCTTGGGAAATTTTCTCAAAATTTCTTGAAATTTTTCAATAATCCTTTCTTGTATAGGTAATTTTGCTATTTGAAGAACATGAGAAATAAATAATTTTTGAAAAATTTTGAAAAAATTTAAAAGATTTTGAGAAAATTCTAGAAAATTTTTAGAAAAATTCGAAATATATTGAGAAAATACCCAATGAAATGAATACGGAAAGTTTAAAAAAAAATATAAGTAAGTACTAATATGTACTTACTATTTAAAACAGAATAGTTAGAAATATTTCTAAAAAAATTTCTTTAATTTTTCCAGCTTTTTATTAAATTAAAATCCTGGTTATAAAGAGATTCAGCCCTATGTACTTATTATTATTAGAGGCAAGCATTATCATATATCCCTATCTACCTACCTTAATAGGTAGTACCTAAACTATATTCATTATTATATGTACATTTACTTCAATTTATATTAAGATTTAATATCATTATAAACTATCCAATTTCTCAAGATGGGTCTAAATCGTGTCACTTTAATTCATTTCTTTAAATGAGATGATCTTTGTAACTTGACATTTATGTCCCCATTGTAGCCCATTTTTTTTATTTCCATTCATCAAATTGTAAATTGACCAACTAATTAACTTGATAGCTTTTTAGGGGGGATGAGAAAAGTCAAAAATGTCAGTTCTCTTTATCTTATTACTTCTTTTATTGCAAAATCATTGTCATGAGATAGCACAATTTTTACTATTTAGATTTTTAGATAAGATCAAGAGCAAAGTACTTGTACAAAAAATCTAATAAACTTTCTTATAAATGATCTGTAAAATGTTTCAAATACAAACTTATAGATGCTTGTTTATCAATTTAGCAAAAAAAGATTTACGATTTGAGCCTTATAAAAATGTCCATAATTAGTGGTGCAAAAATGATTTAGGTATTGTGGATTTCACATGATCTTGGCATAAATATGTGCATCTAATTAAAATAGGTGTGTATCTACTTATACAGTATATTACCTACATCCTACTGATGTTGTAAATAAATAAATAAATAAAATTGTAATTTTTTGAAGGGTTAATAAGGGGAAAGAAAGTTGATCAATTAAGTCAAAAACATAACACCGCGAATTTTACATTTTTAACTCCAACTCTCTCGAAAATCTTCGTAATCATAATCATAATATTTTTTACTATTTACTTAAGTATAACAGGTGCCCCTGTTTTTGTTCATTTGTGCATATCTTGATGTTCAATCTTGCACTAATGAATGTTAAATGCCCCTAAAATACATGTAAACTTTAGACATGTACAATCTAAACCTTACCTATACAACTTCTTGTATTATTTATAAATGTAGATTTTTTTCAAATTTTGAGATTCAAAAACCATCATCATTAAATTAATCATAATGTACAGATATACATACTGTAAAGCTAACTTTGTTTCTGAAAGTATTTATCCTTTGGCAATATTACTCAAAATTTATTTTTTTATCAAAATAGAAAACTTTTGTACTAGTAGGGTACGTATTCTACATGATATTTAAAAAAGCAGCAAAATTTTGTCCAAAACAAGATTTTTATAAGGAAATTCGATAGATTTTTTCCATTATAATTTTCGTTATTGAATTTAAAGGATTATCATTTCGAACCTAAATATATCAAATAGAAGAGAAAAATAACAATTTTTAGTTTTTTTAAGAATGTAATTAATAAAGATAGATAAATGTAAAAATTTTCATTTAGTATTTCTTTCCGTGAAAAAGTATTTCTATAATCTATCAATTTTTAGCTTTTAAAAATAAGATTTTGGCGTCATTTAATAAGTATTTTGCAAATACCTACATATGTATATGCTCATATTTGTAAGCATTTCATGTCCAGATTTTGGTCTAAATTAGGCCTAATAAATAAAATCGATAGCATTTTTCTACTTAAACTGGACAACTCATACTTATATTGGCAAATAAAGAAAAATAAGATTTAGATACCTAAAATTCTCAGATTTATTAAAAATGTATATTTCGACGATATTCATTGGTCAGTTTGAAATCTGAGAGCACTATGAATCAAACCAAATTAAGATAGACATTTTACCTAAAAACCAGATAAGATTTAAATGGATCTAAACGCCCAAAAAAGCTCAGAGAAGCGTGTAA